>PVJO010010072.1:37500-65983 GCA_004026905.1 Hystrix cristata
TCACACCTGGTTTATTTATGCAATCTTTTTCTTTGTCATGGTAACTTGGTCCTTCTCTTATTTGGCTATTCTGTGTGGTAACTAAAAGATGGCAAATGTTTCATTGTTTCTCTCACTGTTCAGATTAGTGTTTTCTCTAAAACCCCCAAATGTATGAATCGCCCGTGCTATAGTTGGGTATGGTGGCACATGCCTGTAATCCCAACACTTGGGAAGGAAGCTGAGACCTGAGCTACACAATGAGACCTTGTATCAAAACAAACATACAAGGGGCTGGGGATTTGGCTCAGTGGTTAGAGTGCTTGCCTTGTAAGCACAAGGCCCTGAGTTCCATCCCCAGCACCAACCCCTCCCCCCAAAATACAAGCAAAACAATTGTGCTATAAAAACTTTTTCAGTCTTATACAGAATACCTTTTTTTCTAGGCATTCTGCAAATTTCAGCTGCTTCAGTAGTTTCTTCTGTTTATTGCTGAACCGATTATCCTGTTCTGCACTTGTTCCCTGCAGGAAGAGAAACAACATCGTAAGGGTTCAAAGTTAAATTCTTACCTTTTATTGGCTGGTGACCTCTATAGTCAAAATAAGGTATTTTAGTAAATGGTTAGTACCATAACTAATGTAAATAGAAACACCATAACTAATAATCATAGATGCAAAACATATACCCTTTTCCCAATGCAGCCGACACTTTAAAAACTTGATTACATTTTAAAAGTATAGGCTGGGTGTGGTGTTGCCCACCTGTAATCCCAGCACTTGGGAGGCTGAGGCAGGAGGAACCCCATGAGATTGAGGCCAGCCTGAGCTACATAATGAGAGTGAGTTTAAGGCCAGCCTGAACTATACAGTGAAACCCTGTCTTTAAAAAGAAAAAAAAAAAAAAAATCCTCATCACAGGAAGTCAAACACAGTACAGCAATATGCTGCATGAAACACCTTCACTTCACCACAGCCAATGTTAAATTTCACTTGTAGTCTTTCACACCTTTCCTATTCTAATAGAAATGCAAGCTTTTTCAGTTTAAATGGGAACATACTGAAATATTTGAAATTGCATTCTCTTCTGAAAGCCAGCAGCAAGCTTCAGATTTATTGTGGCAATACATATTAGCAGATGGAAAAACAAAAAAGGACATCCTGGGACCATGTTGCTAGTTTTTCACAACTTTTAAAGAATTTGAAATCATAAAAAATGAAGGTTTGCCTTACTAAACTCAATTTCAGTAAAGCTTAAAAAAAAGCTTAAAAATACATTAGACCCTCGAGTGATCACTAATTAATCTTTATCATTCACCACTGGCCCAATTAAACATGGGCATACATAACTGTGTGATTGGAAATCTAGTGAGTGGTTCACCTGAGTCAGCCACAGTCCTTTGGAAGTGATCAAGAAAATTTTGTTTGGGAAGGTAAAGAACCTGGATAAGAGCCTGGATTCCGCAAGGATTTAGCCTTAGGTGCCCAGAGCAAGCTATCTAACCTCTCTGAAGGTGTTTCCTTACTTGTTAAAATAGTGGTAATGAAGAAAGAAAGAAAGAAAAGAAAGAAAAGAAAGAAAAGAAAAGAAAAGAAAGAAAACAAAAACAAACAAAAGATAAAACAGCTGGGGACTTAATAGAGTGCTTGCCTTGCAAGCCCAAGGCCCAGAGTTAGATCTCCAGCACCAGGGGGAAAAAAAGATAAAACAGAGGTAATGAAACATAAATGACTGAGGTGATTGATATGCCAATTACACTGATCTGATTATTATACTTCGTATACACATGTTGAAATGTCACACTGTACCCTGTAAATATGTACAACTACTATGCCAGTTAAAAATTAAAACAGGGTAAGGAAAGCTATCTTGCAGGGTTGTGTATATCAGAAATGATATGTCAAGTACATGAAATGTAGCAGTTGTTCAGAAAATGGCAGACATCATTTTTTTTTTGAGGAAAAGGACTTTCAGATAGGGTTTCACTATGTAGTCCAGGCTGGCCTCAAACTCAGTGACCCTCCTGCCTCAGCCTCCCAAATACTGGGATTACAGGAGTGCATTACCATGCTGGGTGGGAAGATATAATTTACTCATTTTATAATTTGGTTAGCAGTGTACTAGAGAACAGCTCTAAAATCTTATAACTCAGAGCTTCAAAGCCAGCCTGGAATACATAGTAAGACTCTGTCTCAAAAACGAAACAAAAAAGAATTTTTACTTTTTACTTCTGTACCACAGGAAAAAAGTGAGTATCCACTACAAAATAATTCCATAAAAATTACAAAAGAACACCTCATCAGCAGTGTGAAAATAGGACAAGCTCATTTCAAACTATCCCTCCATAATTAACCATCTTACTGTTTGCAGGACTTCAGAATAGTCAAATAACTTCAGTGACATAGGTTAAAAGCCTGGAATAATACTCCAACTTTTGAGGGGGGTGTGCTGGGGATCCAACTGAAGGCCTTGGGCTTGCTAGGCAGGCGCTCTACCGCTTGAGCTAAATCCCCAACCCCTTACTGCAACTTTTGATGGGAAACTGTTGACATATTTAAAGCCCATTAAAGAATTTAAAGCCAGGCGTGGGGGAACATGCCTGCAGTCTCAGCACTCAAGAAGCCGAGGCAGAAGGATCACTGCGAGTTCAAGGCCAGCCTGAACCACATTAAAATAAACGAACAAAAAAAGAACTTCAATGCCAGTACTGGAACGTCAAGAGATATCTTTATTAAAGCCCGGCTTTTTTCTCCTCAATTTTTTTTTCCTTAAAAAACACAAAATAGCAAATTACATGCTCCGGGTAGTGGAAAGAGTCCAGCCGTGTTACACAAAGCAGAGATTTTGGTTAGTCCAAGTGGTTTCTAAATGGTTGTATTTTGCCTTAAAGGAATTTGAGGACTCTGAAGGGCTCATCAATACTCAATTTTAGTCCTGTAAAGCTCCCTTCCCACCCATCTAGACCTTGACCCGTAGCTAATTTCCAAAAGGAGTGGGATACGGGCTCCGGAGCAAATGGTAAAACTGGACCCCCTAGGTCCAATACGGCAAGGTACTTTTCCCAAATGCACAGTCTATGGAAAAATAACCTTTTCGCCAGTGGACTCTAGAAATCTGAGTAAAACAAACGGTGGGGGGAAGGGGGGCTCTAGTGAACGGCGGGAAAGAGTTGTTGCACCCCGTAACCTGTCTCCACACACAAGCGTACTTGTCGTTGCACCCTCTGCCCTCAGAGAGCCTCCCACGGAAACGTTTCAACTCCGAATTATCTGCGTTCCCCTGCCTGAAGGGATATCAAATTGGGCGGGAGCACTAGCGAACTCTGACCTGGTGTTTTCGCTAAGGCTCAAGACCAGGGGGAAGGACGTGGGAGAGGGCACCCGCTTTCTCAGGAGAAGCCGCTAAAAGCCCCTCGCCCTATGCTCCTCTCCTCAAGGCGCTCCCCAGGGACGTACCCCCAAACGCTACTCCCCTTACCAGCCCGCCGTCAGTCACCTCGGGCTTCCCTCCAGCCTCCCCCTAGGAACTTCCTCCTCTGGGCTCGACTAGGCCCCAGGACCCCGCGGCAGGCCCGGCGCTCGGCCCACAGGCCCCGCCAGGCGGGCAGCGAGTTACCGCTCCGGCCCATTCCCGCCGCCATTTTCCGGCCACCGCCGCCGCGTAGGGGGGACGATCCCGGAGGAGGAGACTGCGCAGGGGCGCACCGGTCTCCTCCACAGCGCGGGGGGAGCGTCGTCGGCCTCCGGGATCCTTAAGATCCCCGAGGCCTCTCTTTGCGGGCCACCCTGTCCCGAGTTTAGGCATCTTACCTAGCCTTACCGAGAAGCCCCTCACCTTACCCCGGATCCCCGCGCTTCTACTTACGCGGAAGAATCCCGCGTCCATCTTGCTGCCTCGCTCAGAGATCGCTCCCTATCCCAGGGTGCACCGCGCTGCCGCGACGGAGGGCGGGACCGGCGGAGGGGAGCCGAACGCCGGGACGCAGCGCGCGCCGTTGAACCCGCCCCTTGCAGCCAACACGAAGCCGCGCCTGCTCGGTGCGCTACGGGTCCGCCACGCGTGCGCACGCGAGTCAAGGGGGCGGGCTTCTGCCGGGCCCGAGCCTCCCCAGAAGCCAATGGGGTAGGCGAGCCTGCAGACCTCTGCCAATGGGAACAGGAGAGAGTGTTTTAGGGTTGCCCCGCCTTGCGAATCCTTTTGTGGCGCGTGACCAGCCTTGTTCGCGCAAGGTAACATGACCCGTCCTTCCACCCGTAGTTGGGGAGGCCTCCCGCTTTCAGGGTTCCATCGAACGATCGAAGAGAAAGCTTATTACCTCAGAGTGACGTTGGTGAGGTGGCCCGTGTGTTAGTAGGAAGCCTGCGGCCTCCGCTGTCGTTGTAAAAGTTGTGATTGTGTGGGTTTTATGAATTGTATCAGTTATCGGGATTAATTCTGAAGTGGTTGAGGTATGTGGTGAAAGTGAAATTTGCTTTCCAGCCTAAGTTGCTCGGCTTTTGGAAGAAGCTGGGTGTTCATTAGATGAGTTTTCAGTAACCGCGCTGAAGGGCAGAAAGCCTACGGGAGCCGGGGCTCGCCTGCTCAGACTTGTCTCCTGGACTTCAGGCTTCCTAGCCAGGTGCCCAGTTGACGTTTCCACGTGGATGCCTGATAAGACATCAGAGCATAGCGTGCCTCGACTCAGATCCTGTCTTCCCTCACACCCTCCGCCAAAAACAAAGCAAAGCAAAAGACAGGAAAAAAAGACCTCCTCTCAAAGTCGGCCCTGACTTATGTCGATGGCAGCATCTCTCCTATTGTTTAAGACAGTAATCTTGGTGCTATTGACTCTTTCCTTCATATCCCACTTCCAAACCCCAAGAAACCTACAGTGTCATCATTGTACAAGGCATTATCATCTCTTGCCTGAATGTGGGCACCAGCCTCCTAACTGGTCTCCCTGCTTCCGCTCTGTCTACTCAGTATCTGTGATCGTGTCAAAATCCTTGAACGCTCTTCTGCTGAAAACCCTCCAATGGCCCCTTATTTTTCTCAGACCAAATTCAAAGCCATCTGTTCACTGACCTCATCTACTACCCTAACCTTTCTCTTTGCCCAAATTTCCTAAACTCGTTCCTGCCTCAAGGTGTTTTCTGTGGTTGTAACTCCGACCCAAAGGGCTCCACCCCTAGATATTTTGGACGGCTTTGTTTTACTCAGCCATCTTGGTTGACCTTTCCATTGGAAATTGCCCGCACACTCTCTGTACATCTGGATATCCCTTTCTCTATTTTTCCCCCACAACATTTATCACTTTTTGATATTTGTCTAATCTCTTTTTAATGTTCATTGTCTTTTCCCCACACTAGAATGTAGTGAGTTCCCTAAAGTCAGAGCTTTTTTTTTTTTTTCTTTTTGTGGTGCTGGGAATCAAACTCAGGGCCTTGTGCTTTTGAGGCAAGCACTCTAACCACTGAGCTAAATCCTCAGCCCAAATCAGGGCTTTTTGTGTGTTTGTTTACTAATGTCTGTGTAGCACCTGGAACAGTGGCACATAGTCCAAGCCCAAAAATTTGTTGAGTGAATGAAAGCTTTGTCTGATGGTCAGAGAAAGAGAATTGAGTGGCCTGTACAGAACAAGCCACTTGACCAAAAGGGACTATAAAATCACAATGCCTCACTGCACTGGCTCTTCTCTGTGGCTCTGATTAGTCATTCTGTTTAACTTCATTTCACTGTCCCAGTCCGTTTGCTTCCTTTTGATTTTGGCATTGACCCTTTTTCTCTTCCTTCACAAGGGTGATTTACCTGCCTTCTCTTGACTTCCCAAACCTATGTATCTCAGGCACAGGTCCACTCCAGACCTGTATTTTTAGCACTGTGCTAATATACTTGTTTGGATGTCCTGTAGGAACCTCAGAATCGATGTGTCTCAAACTGAATCCATCTTCATCCACTTCAACTTTTTGTTTCTCATTCTTAATGAACAAGGCAGCTTTTCTCCCTGTCATTCTCTTCATGACCACAACCACCAAATCTTGCCTTTTTACTCCTAATATATAATCACTTGTGAATCTGACTTTTTTCTAGTCCCCCTTGCCTCTTTAATTTTGGCCATTTGGATTATTGTCTGGATTTTTAAATTATTTCTTCCTCCTCCTGCTCATCCTCATCTTCTTTTTGGGGGTAGTGGGTGGGAAGAGGTCTGGATCTTTACAACAAGCTAGTAATCATTTCCTCTGCCTTCACCCTAGATCCAGGTTGCTTTTCTAAGGTAATTACCTTTTGGGGGAGTGGGGATCAAACTCGGGCCTAGCTAAATCCCCAGCCCCTCCCTCCCGATTAGGTTTAGAATGGCAATGTCTTGGTTTGTATATTTGTAAACCTGCAGTGACTAAGTGGAAACTCACAAATGTCTCTTCATACAAGCTTTTTCAGACCAGCCTTCCAAAAAATACCAGATACCCTCAATCCTTGCTGTCTACTCTACCTTGCTTTATTTTTCTTCACAGCAATTTACATTGCCTAACATTGTTATTTGTTTTATTAATGTGTTTACTGTCTCCCCCCTTTTTTCTTTTTTTTTTTTGAGACAGCGTCTTGCTATATACTTCAGGCTGGCCTTTATGTAGCACAGGCTGACCTCAAATTTGCAGTGATCCTCCTGCCTCAGCCTCCCAAGTGCTGGGATTATAGACATGCACCACTACCACGCCTGCCTCCTCTTTTTTTTTTTTTTTTTTTTCACTCTATGAGGGTATGGATCTTGCCCATCCATGAAGTTCCATAAATATTTGTTAAAATGCACGTGTGTATAAGAGTGTAAGACTTAGTCTACAAAGGCTTTTCTACTAATGAGAGGGTCTGTTCCTTGAGTTGTTCCAACCACTGATTCCACCACTAATAGCCTACAGTGAAAAATCTGAGGCAAATGACCAGTTTTCCCAATACCCTATCAGTTCCATGAGTTACCCCATTCAGTGTTGGGCAGGGCTTACTGGGACATGAATACTATCAGAGGATCATGGGTAGGTGGGGTACTCTGAGAGACTAGTTTTTTTGTTTGTTTTTGTTTTTTTGGTGCTGGGAATCAAACTCAGGGCTTTGTGCTTGCTAGGCCAGCACTCTACCACTTGAGCTAAATACCCAGCCTCTGAGAGTCTAGTTGTACAGTAAGTTTTTGCAAGTGGAAAATATGTAAGTATAGGGGCTAGGGATTTAGCTCAGTGGTAGAGCGCTTGCCTAGCAAGCACAAGGCCCTGAGTTTGATCACCAGCACCAAAAAAAGAAAAAGAAAAAATATGTAAGTATAGTTTATATACTTCCGGTTTTAGAGCAGCCTCTCCTCTCAGGACCTTCGTGTGTGTTGTGTTTCTCAGGGCTGAAACCACTGTTTCCTCTCAGCTCTTCCCCGCCTTGTCTCTTTACCTTTAACCTTTTTTGGTTTTTGTTGTTTGGGTGCTGGGGATAGAACTCAGGGCCTTGTGCTTGCTAGGCAAGTGCTCTACCACTGAGCTAAGTCCCCAACTCGTTTATTTTTTTGAGACAGGGTAATTCTCTGTAGATCAGGCTGATCTTGAACTTGGGGCAATCCTCCTACCTCAGTCTCCTGAGTGCTGGGACCACAGGTGTGCACCACATGCTCAGAATTACCTTTAACTTTTTTTTTTTCTGGTGCCAGGGATCAAACTCAGGGTCTTACGCTTGCTAGGCAAGCACTCTAACCACTAAGCTAAATCCCCAACTCACCTTTAACCTTAAAAAGGCAGCTCTAATTCTTCCTTTAGGATTTACTATAGATATGATCTTTGCCAGGAAGCATTCTGCTTAGTAAGACTCAGCACTTCCTGGCTGATTATCACTTACAGGGTTGCTGAGTGCTCCAAAAATCCTAGGTCGAGGCTGGAGAGTTTCTCACTGGTAGAGCATGAACCCAGCAAGGACCTGGGTTCCAGTCCCCTCAGTCCTCGGCTCTAAAAAAAAAAAACAAAATAAAAATCCCTGAGTCCAGACCTCCCTAACAGGATCCTATATTTCACCTGAGCTCTCATAGCATATTTTCCACTGTATTCTAATCACATATGTATATTAATCTGTATCATGTATTTCATAAGATAAACTTGTGTACGTGGTTCTGGGGCTTGAATACTGGGCATTGTACATGATGCAAGTGGGTTAACAGTCCCATTTTATTTTATTTTGAAACAGTGTCTCAGTAAGTTGCCTCGGCTGGTTTTAAACTTGCATACTGCCTCCACATACTGAATAACTGGGATTGTAGGTGTGCCCTACCGTGCCAGACTCTATAACATAAACTCTGAAGCCTGGGAGCATGTCTTTCTGCTGTCTTTATTTTCAGTATCCAAACCAGAGTTTAGCCCACATTTTGGCAACTGCAGAGTAGTTGAGTGTTAAAAACAATACTGTATCAAAGCTCAACGTTTTTATCATAGAACAAGCAGAATAAACTTTTATCCATAAAGTATGAAATTTAACAGTAAGAAATTAAAAAAACAAAGTGTAAAATTTAACAGCAGGTATAATTATGTTAGTGAACTAGTCCTGCTTAAATATTCACAACTAATTTTGCAAAAGAGTTTATTAGCTGGACATGTGGCATACGCCTGTAATCCAAGCACTAAGGAGTCTGAGGCAGGAAGATTGTCAGGAGTTTGAGGCCAGTCTGGGCTACATATAGAGACCGTACCTTAGAAAACAGAAAATGGGGTTGGGGATTTAGCTCAGTGGTAGAGCACTTGCCTAGCAAGTTCAGGGCCCTGAATTCAATCCCCAGCACCACCTGTAAAACAAAACAAAAGAAAAAACAAAAAAGTTTATTCATGAAGTAGCCAGGCACATGGAGGTGGGAGAACGAATCTCGAATCAGCCTCTTCAAGGATAAGGTTTAGGGAAACAGAGGTACCTTGGGTACCTCTTGTTACCTGGTTCCAGAGGTGCAACAAGTATCAAAAATTAAGAATACCAAACAAATTGCTTTGGCTGAAAGGGTGGCGAGTCACAGGGCAGTTGACAGCACAAATTCTAGCTCTGAATAGAGTACCAGGTATACAACGAGAATGAGACAACATTTTCTTGTCAAAGCACTTTGGGTAGCACATTCAACAGGTTTTAAAGCAGTGGAACACCAAGGATGTGACTATATTTATGGGGTAAAGAAACGGGGTGACTTTTTTTTTAATGGTAGCAAAGTTTTATTAAAGGTAGGAAAAGAAACGGGTTCTGCAGAGTGAGTTTGGACCAAGTAAAAGTAGGAAAAGAAGTAAGTACACTCTACGGGGTGAGGGCAGGCCTTCCATGCAAGCGAGAACATAGTGGCCAGAAGTAGGGTGATTTAAGGCCTGGGGAAAGGTAATGGGAGGTGAAATAATCAGTAGTCTGTGCGTGTATATAATCCTCGCAGCTCTCGGAAGGGTGCACATTCAGAAAATGGTGGTGTCGGCATGATCTCAAGGTGGAGTTTTCAGCTTCTTGACATCAAAAAGGTCACTCATCAACACCCGCACAGGCCCAAGTGAAGGCTCAATTGTTTCAACAAAAGCGCCTTTCAAGACCCTGAACAGTAACACAGACAGTTTATCAATCATGACCCACAGAAAGCTAATGGAAGACTAATCGTGGCTGAGCTGCATGACCTCCAAAATTAGTGATTTTTAAAGTTAATTGAAAGCAAATGAAAGAGCCACGTGTGGTGGCATGTGCCCATAATTCCAGCACTCTGGAGACTGAGGCAGGATCACCATGAGTTCAAGGCCAGCCTGGCTGCCTAGCAATACCCTGTCTCAAATAAAAACAAAACAAACAAACAAAAAAAACAAAGTTGGGTGTGGTGGCACATTGCTTGTAATCCCAGCATTTGGCAGGCTGAGACAGGAAGATCAAGATTTTTTTTTTTTTTTTTTTTTGGTGCTGGGGATCGAACTCAGGGCCTTGTGCTTGCAAGGCAAGCATTCTAACCACTAAGCTAAATCCCCAGCTTGGAAGATCAAGATTTCAAAGCCAGTGTGGGCTACATAAGATCTTGTTGTAAAACAAAACAAAAACCCAAAACTTTTTTTTTTTAATGCTTTTTACTTTCTTTGAGATAGGGTCTTACCATGTAGTCTAAACTGGTTTTAGAATCACTAGTGTAGTCCACGCTGGCCTCAAAATTTTGGTTATCCTCCTGCCTCAGCCTCCCCAGTCCTGGATTTACAGGCATGTGCCACGATGGCCCCCCAAAACTTCTTTTAAAGCAAGTAAATCTAGGGGGTTTATTCATGTTTTCCCTCAGTTTCAAGTATGTCGGCAATTTAACTATTACAAGTTTTGGTGGGATAGGGATATAGATAACTCATAGAGTGCTTGTCCAGCATCACCTAATTTACCTAGTTTTAATCAAATTGTTTAAATCTGCCATTATAGTACAGAATAATAATTTTACAGCATTAGAATGTTGCTGTAGTCACTATGCTACACATTTTTCATACTAAATAGATCCTTTTTTTTTTTTTTAACAGGATCTTGCTGTGTATCCCAGGCTGACCTCAAACTCATGTTGGTCCTCCTGCCTCAGCCTCCTGAGTGCTGGGATTACATGCATGCACCACCATGCTCAGCATACTAAGATGCTTTGTGCTTCCTGAATTCCTCATGGCCTCCATAGTTATTCCATTGTCAGTTATAATTCCAAAACACTTTGTTTTTCTTTTCTACAGGTAATCAAATTCACCAAGGTTAACTATATGAAGGCCAGAAATCTCTTTTGGAAAATAAAAGTTCGATTGTATTTATCATTAATATATAAAGCCGTCACTCCTTAAGAAGACGTGTAGTTGTTGTCACACATAAAAATATCAAATAGGGGTGTTGGGAATTTAGTTCAGTGATAGAGCGCTTGCCTGAAAGCTCAAGGGCATGAGTTCCATCCCCAGCACCACCCTACCACAAACACACACGCACGCACGAAATCAAATGGGCTGGGTGTGGTGCTGCATGCCTGTGATCCCAGCACTCAGGAGGCTGAGGCAGGAGGACCAACATGAGTTTGAGGCCAGCCGGGGATACACAGCATTCAGGAAGTTGAGGCAGAAGGAGCACCACAAGTTCAAGGCCAGTCTGGGGCAGCCTGAACTACATAGTGAGACCCTGTCTCAAAACAAAACAAACAACGCATCAGATAGTTAAGACAGGAAGTAACACAGTTTTCGAATCTGACACTTTCTTAGTTTAATAACAGGAGTCACTAGATGGCGTTCTACCCTCTAAGGATTCTGCACCTCCGATGAGACAGGACTTGGTATTAGTAACAAGTAAACTGTCACAAGAGTATATGGTTTGGTTAGTCCTTTTCTACTGAGCTCTCACTGTGTAGTCAGAGAGTAAGAGACACAAGGATGTTTAAAAGTCCTAAAAAAGAGTTTACATTGTGGCCAGGAAGGTAATAGCAGAAAAGAAAAATGTAACAATCATTTTTGGTTTTTATCCCATTGAAAGACTTCCACAGACATTGTCTTAGCATATTTTTAAAATAATGTCTGGAAGAATAAGAGTAGAGCTAATCAGATGGGTTAAGAGGAGCCATCATTACAACCCTCTTCCTGTCTCTATCATCTTTGGATTTAGATGACAGTATTTTTCAGTATCACAGGGGGCATAGTATATAAAGATTTATATTAATGCTTTAAACACACTAGCTAACACCTTTAAAATAATTAGCAAGCCATTATGGGCTGAATCTTGTCCCCCCACACCTCCATTCATATGTTGAACTCCTAACCTACAGTATCTCAGAATGTGACTCTGTTCTGACCCAGGGACTTTAAAGAAGTAACTAAGTTAAAATGAGGTCACCAGGTGGTCCCTAATCCAGTATGACCAAGTGTCTTTATAAATTGAGATTAGGACACAAATAGGTAAGAAGAAGAGCATATGAAGACACAGGAAGAAGCTGGCCATCTACTAGCTGAGCAGAAAGGCTTCAAAGAAACCAACCCTACTGACACCTTGATCTTGGATTTCTTTCTTTTTGATTTTTTGAGACAGGGTCTTGCTTTGTAGTGCAGGCTGGCGTTGAACTTATTATGTTGCCCAGGCTGGCCTCAAACTCACAGTGATCCTCCTGGCTCAGCCTCCCGAGTGCCAGCATTACAGGTGTGTACCACCACAGCTGGCAATCTTGGATTTCTAGCCTCCCAGATTGTGAGAGAATGTATTTCTGGTTTTGAAGCCACTCGATCTATGGTACTTGGTTAGGGCAGCCCCAGCAAACTAATACCTAGATGCTATTCCCATTTTCCAAGTACGTAAAGTAAGGTCAGGAAGAAATGAGTTGCCTAAAAATCACACATTCAGCCCACAGAACTCACCCACAGGGTTTGGTCCATCATCTGAGGTTGAGGCCACAGCATTACAAATGGCTTGTCATTCATGTAAGTGTTAAGCAATGGCTGGAGAAGGAAATAGAGACATCTTATCTTTCTGGTCCTTGAGCAAACAAGCTGTTCTTAATCTGGCTGGCCTCCAGATCTGTGCCCACACCCAGGTGAGAGGAAAGAAAAGCCAGAGAGGCCTGAGTGAATGTTCTTCACCTTCAGACCTACATTTACTCTGGCAGTGAGGGCCGCAAGTGATCTGTGATTCAAATCATCTTTGGCTTCATTTTAAAATGAGCACAGCACGTGTTACTCTGAGTAGTCTTTCTTTTTTCTCTTTATCTCCCACATCCAGATCCCCTAATTGGGCAGGATCCTTATCTCTGTCTCATGGCTAGAGACCAGATGCAGGGCCATTCAGCAAATAAAAACTTGGACCATAGACCATCTCTTTGGCCCTCTGGGATTTAACCTGTAGAAAGCTGAGAGCAGGGTGAATAGCTGTTGTCCAATAGCAGTGCAGATGAAGTTGATCTAGTAGAAAAGATAACCACGGAGATTATAGTTTTACTGTCTGTGGGGCATGAACCCCTTTTCCTTTTTCTAATTTTCAGTCTTCCCTGTTGGGATGATGTTTATTGAACTGTTTTATGCAACCTGATGTAAATCACAAAGTGTTATTTATTACAGATAGTATGCTTTTTGAAATTTTTATTTCATTCTTTTATAATTTCCAGATATCTCCTGAAATTTCCCATCTCTTCAGCCGTTATTTAGATCTTTACCTGTAGACTCTTTAACCAATTTATCATTATTATTTCAAATTCTTTGTCTGCTAATTCCAATGTTTAGGTCATTTGTGTGTCTTTTTTTGTTGCTTTCTCTTTCTCCTCTTTTTTCTTTTCTTTTTCTTTTCTTTTTTTTTTTTTTTTTTGAGACAGGGTCTTGCTATATAGTTCCAGCTGGACTTGAGTTCACTATGTAGCCCAGGCTGGCCTCGAACTCATGCTGATCCTCCTGGCTCAGCCTCTCGAGTGCTGGGATTACAGGCATATGCCACCACACCCGACTTTTTTTTTTGGTGCTGGGGATCGAACTCAGGGCATTGTGCTTGCAAGGCAAGCACTCTAACCACTGAGCTAAATCTCCAGCTCTTTCTCATTACAGATCACAATTTTCTGTTTTTTTGGACATCAAATAATGTTATCATATAGTGGACATTGTGGATAACATGTCAGAGGGACTGGATGCTGTTATTTGCCTCTGAAGAATGTTGAGCTTTATTCTAGTTGACAGATAATCCCAACCTCAAGGGGGCTTGGTCTTCTGCCTTGCTAGGGCAGGTACATTTCAGTAAATGGAGTCCCAGAAAGAGAGAAGAGAAAAAAATAGGGAAAGAAGTATTAAAGAAATATTAGCCCCCCCAAAAGAATATTAGCCCCCAAAATTTACCAATTTGAGTAAAAAATTATATAAATTTCAGGAAACTCGGAGTATTTTGCTTTCAAATGCTCCCTACTCGTCAAGTAGCTATCTATTGTCTCCTGTTCCCCCTTTTTCACCACTATTAAATAAATTGTCCTCTCAATAAATTGTCTTCTTTTAAATTTCAGGAAACTCAACAAATTTATGGAGGATGAATACAAAGAAAACCATACCTGAGCACATCATGGACAAACTTTGTGTCTTATATATTAGAGAAGAGCCCTTAGGTGATTGTCTCTTATTGCCCTTGTATTTTGTCAGGTGGGTAAGGGGAGCTGGCTTTCTTGGTAATTGTGTTGCCTGGCACCTCTCCCAAATCTAGCTAGCTTTTCCCTCCTTTGTCTTTCTAATTACCCTAACTGCAAAGTCTACCTGTGAGGGCAGAAGATGCTTTTAGTGGTAGAGGCAGAAACTGCTTTTAGTAAGTTTCCTTATTGAGCTTAATAAAGCTCAACGAGGACTTTTTCCTATCTTTCCCTATCTATGGGGCCTCCTGCCCCTATACTTACTTACTTTTCTTCTCTCTTTCCTCTTTCTTTCTTTCTTTCTGTCTGTCTGTCCGTCTGTCTGTCTTCTTTTCTTTCTTTCTATTTCTTTTGAGACAGGGTCTCACTAAGTAATTAAATTGCCCAGGCTGAGGTTGAACTTACAGTCCTCCTGCCTCAGCCAGAATGCTAGAATTCCAGGCCTGCACTACCAGTCCTGCCTGACAAACTGTTGAAAATCAAAGATAAATAGAAAATATTAAAAGCAGACTGAAAATAGATACATTATAACAAATGAGTAATGATAAGAATGACAATTTCTCATTTGATTTGAGGCTAGAGGATAATGGAACTTCAAAAAAAAAGTCATCGACCTAGAATTCTGTAGCCAGTGAAAATATCTTTGAAAAATGAAGGTGAAGCTCAGGATGGCACCACATGCCTGTAATTGCAACACTCAGGAGGCTAAGGCAGGGGGAGTGCAAGTTATGAGGCCAGTACCCAAACTACATGGTGAGTTTGAGGCTGGCTTGAACGACATAGCAAGACCTTGTCTCAAACAAACAAATGAACCACAAAAAACAGTGAAATAAACATACTTCTGGTGAGTAAAAGTTAAATGGTTTTGTCACCAGCAGACACTCACCATGAGAAATTCTAAATGGTGCCAGGTGTGGTGGTGTATGCCTAAAATCCCAGCACTCACACACAGTAGGCTGAGGCAAGAGGATCACCTGGAGTCTGAGGCCTGCCTGGGCTACGCAGTGAGACCCTGTCTCAAAAAACCAAAACCAAAACCAACAACAAACGTGAGTTCAGGTAGTTCAAGTCCAGTCTGAACTTTATAGCAAGGCCCTGTCTCAAGAAAAAAAGAAAGAAAGAAATTCTATATGAAGTTCTGTAGGCTGAAAGGATATGATACAGTTGGAAATTTAGGTCTATATGAAGGAAGAAGAAAAAAGAGGGATGAAAAGAATATCGGAACTAAACCAATATGAATATGTGGTTTCATATTCATGAAAAAAAATTTAAGGAAATTTTTTTGTTCTTTTTAAAAATTTTTTTTGTGTGGTGGGGATTGCTTTATACATGCTAGGCAAGTACTCTATCATTGAGGTGCTCCCCTAGTCCTAAGTGCGTGTGTGCATGTGTGTGTGTGTGTGTGTGTGTGAGTGAGTGTGACTGAGGATTGAACACAGGGTCTTTGCACTGAGTGACATCCCAACCCTTTTCTTGGTTTGTTGGGTGGTTTTTTTTTTTTTGAGATGTTCTCGCTATGTAGTTCAGGCTTGGCTGTGAACTCACTATGTAGCCCATGTTGGCTTCGAACTCATGGCACTCCTTCTGCCTCAGCTTCCTGAGTGCTAGGATTATAGGTGGGCACCACCATGCCTGGCTATCCCAGCCCTTTTTAAAAAATTTTATTTTGAGACAGCATCTTGCTAAGACACTAAATTACCCCCAGCTGGATTTGAACTGGCAGTCTTCTTGCCTCAGTCCTCCAGAGTGCTGGGATTACAGGCATGCGCCACCACACCTAGCTAAAAATTCTGTAAATGTCAAATAATTTTAAAACAAAAGTAATAATATGAGTTCAGTTTCTGTTGTTTATTTGTTTGATTTGAGACATGGTCTTGCTATGTAGTGCAGGCTGACCTTTACATTGCTATATAGCCCATGCTGGCCTTGAACACATGATTCTCCTCCCTCAGGCTCCTGAATGCTGAGATAACTTGTTCTTTTTTTGTTTTGTTTTGTTTTTAACACATGGAGATGTAAAATATGTGTCTCCAATAATATAAAGAGCAAGGAGGATGCGAGTGGAGTTATACTGTTGTAAAAATGTCAATCTTGGGGCTGGGGATTTAGCTCAATGGTTAGAGCACTTGCCTTGCAGGTGCAAGGCCCTGAGTTCAATCCCCAGCCCCCCAAAAAACCAAAACAAAACAAAAATAAGTCAGTCTTTCCCAAACTGACGTCTTCGTTTTTAATCTTCCACTAAATTGTAATAAAAATACAAACAGGAGTTTGAGGAACTAGCAAGCTGATTCCGAAATTGTTACAGTATAGAAGAGCTGGGTGTGATGGTGCAAGCCTAAAATCCCTGCACTCAGAAGACTGAGGAAGGAGGATCAGGAGTGCAAGGCCAGCCCGGGCTATATAGTAAGAGCTCGTTTAAACAAAAACAAAACTATTATAGAAGATAAAATGTCCAAAGATAGTTACAACAGTGCTGAAGAGAAATTAGGCCAGGGCCAGTGAAGAAAATGTCATGTGTTTAGGATTGAGAAACTCACCAAAGCACAATAGCCTGGTGACCCACACATGTATCAAAGATCCACACATGTACATCACACAGGGCATCGTATTGGGACATTGTAAATACTGAAGAATAAGTAGCACTGAGACAATTGATTATGTTTGTGGAAACAAAGTTTCTGATGATTGAAGACTTACATGTGAAAGGTGAAACTTGGGGGGGTACTTTTCAAGAGGGTATCTTTAAAGTCCCCTCTTCTCTTGGTGAAGTCAGGAGATAGGGGAAGTTAAGCCGACAGGGTGCGGGTCCTAAATAGTTAACCTGAAGTAAAGTAAAAGTCAGGCTTTAAGTGAATTGACAAACAGAAGGCCCAAATGATTAATTTAAGCAAACTGACTATCCAGGCCTAATGGAATATAAGGAACAAAGAACAGGTCTCTAAACAAATAGGAGAAGCCTCAAAGCAAGTGAAATGTAAACAAAGCAGTTTGCTTTCTGGACATCAAGGCCTGCCTGCAACCAGGAGCATCCCTGCTTTCTGTCACATACCCAGGTACCAAAAACTGTATTAACAAGTCAGTGGAGCCAGGCATGGTGGTGCGCACTTATGATTCCATCACTCAGGAGGCTGAGGCAGGAGGATCACCATGAGTTGAAGGCCAGCTGGAACTACATAGTGAGAACCTGTCTCCAAAACAAAACAACAACAACAAAAAAGAAGAAGCCAGTGGACTTAAATATCTGCAGTGTCCACCTCACGGAACCCCTCCCTGACTAGTAGGGAGCTTTTCATTTTATTCTAGTTTCTAATAAACACACACTTGGCCCTTCCCCACCTCTTGCTGTGTGCTGTTTTGTCAGCTTCAATCTTTGTTGCCCCAAAACAAGGACCCGAGAAGGAGGAATCTGTGTACATGAGGTCTTCTCTCAGGGGTAGGATGAGATGTCCTGTGGGGCTATAAGGTGTCTGAGGAGCACGAGGAGGGAACTGGTGCCTTTCCTTAGACTTCTCCACAGCCTGCAACCCATCACAACTCCTCTAGGGTCAAATTGTTCTCAATGTTTAAGGATATGGCCTAATAGAGAAGTGGCTGCTCTGTGTAAGGTGTTTCCCGTAGTATGTTCTGGGGCCCATGGAGAGAGAGAGAGAGAGACTAGGTCTGAGGTCCTTTGGATGGTGTCTCATGCAGAAGGACACAGACCTGTCAAGTCCCCAGAAGTATCCGTTGTGAGACTCATTTGTACTACCTGCCAAATGTTTCTGGCAAGCAGTTAGAAACCTGGGAATCTATAAGCCTGATTTATCTGTGTGCTTTTCAGCTCCCTCTTGTCCCAACACTGCTTTTCTGTCTGTGCCACCTCTTTGTTTCTGTTGATGTGGACTTGCCCCGAGCAACATGTCTTCCTATTATCTTCCATAAATGTAGCTGCTTTTTCTTTTACCATTGAATGTACTCTTGCAGGTCTTTGCTTTTTGTACACAAGATCGTGGAATGTGTTTGTTGGATCCATCACATGACATCAGGAGGATGTTTCGCATGTTCAAGGGACATGGAGGAGGCCAGTATGTGGTGGCAGTGGAGTGACGGGGGAGTCATAAGAGATGAGAGAGGTCCTGGTGGGCGAGATCACACAGGACTTTGCCTGACACAACTTTTTCACTTCCTATAAATGCTTAGGACTTTGCCAAGAATGGCATGAGGCTCCAACAGAGCCTTTTTTTTTTTTTAACAGAA
Source organism: Hystrix cristata (assembly GCA_004026905.1). NCBI lineage: Eukaryota > Metazoa > Chordata > Mammalia > Rodentia > Hystricidae > Hystrix > Hystrix cristata. Next base: position 55,796 of record PVJO010010072.1, read on the forward strand.
TCAAATGATAGTGCTTGTTTTTTGTTTGTCTTTGGTTTTTCTGAGACAGGGTCTTGCTATGTAGTTCATGCTGACCTTGAACTCACTAGGTAGCCAGGAAGTTCTCGAGCTTGTGGTGATCTTCCTGCTGCAGCCCTCTGAGTGCTGGTGACATAGGAGATCAGGGCATGGCAAAGCTGACTGGGGAAGTGGGTGTAACCTGCTAATTACAAGGTCCTGGAACACGTGCACAGAACAGTTCTGAAAGTTCTGCATGTGTTGCTGGGGATTTTGCCCAGTGGTTAGAGTGCTTGCCTTGCAAGCACAAGGCCCTGAGTTTGATCCCCAGCACCAAGACAAACAAACAAAACAAAAACAAAAAGTATCTGTTAACAGCTGGGGATTTAGCTCAGTGGCTAAAGTGCTTGCCTTGCAAGCACAAGGGCCTGAGTTCGATCTCCAGCTCCAAAACAGAAAGAAAGAAAGAAAGTTCTGCATGTGGATTTATCACAAGAACTCAAGCAGGTTTTCAATAGGAGGGCCAACACCTGACCTCAGCCTGAGGCATGGGATCCCAGCGCCACTGCTCAAGACCTGTGTATAGAGCTTCCTGCAGGTTTCCTTGCCTTTCCGACAGTATAAAGGAACACAGACGCCAAGAAGAGGTTGTTATCATGGCTTTCCTCACGTTAGCCCGCCCTGCTTTCTCCAGAATGCTTTTTTATCTTGCTTCTGCCTCTTTTACTCAGGTTGAGTTTGCTCTGCAGAGCCAGTTCTCCCTCACTCTTCACTTTTACTTTTTCAGATAAACTTTGCCATGCTTTTTGCTTGTTTCATTCAATTCTTTGTTTGAGACAAGAAGAACCTGGGGTCCCATCTCCGAGCCGCTGTTAGAAACACTGGGATTACAGGTGTGCACCACCAGGCCTGGTTCTGAGGGCTCGTGTTTTTAGAGGATCAGCATCGTATGGTTCAGAGGCAAGACTGAGTGTTGGGACAGTCGTTAGGAGGCTGTCACAGTGGTACAAGCAGAAGTGCAGTGACTTAGATTAGGGTGCCTGAAGAGATTGGAAAGAGGGAGAGAGTTTTAAGAGGCTACTCGGCCTTTCTCCACTCTCAGGCTCCTTCCCACCTGGGTTCTCTCTGCCCTCAGGCTTCCATCCCACCTGGCCTCCCTGGGCAGAAGGCGCAACACACAAACAAAGCCAACAGGACCCTCCTGTCCTTTATTATGCCGAGCAAACTGCCTATCTACAGGTTCTACAATTCAAGACCGTAAATATTCATACGTCAATGATTTTTTTTAATCTCTTCACTCCAGGTGAGCATGTAAAGCTGGAAAAGGATAAATTGTTATATTTCTCTGAGATCACTTAAGGCACGTTGTAAGAGCACTGAGGCCCAGGAGAAATTCATTCAAGAGATTAAATTTGAACCAGGAAGGAACCCTCCCTGATAATACTCAGGCTGTAATCACACAAAGGGGATTTCATAACTTCAGAGACCTGCAGGTCAGTCTCCTTCTACCTGCTGCTCACAAACGTGGAGTTGGCAGAGTCAGGGTCCGGGACAGTTGTATCTGCTGAGCCACACGCAGCTCTGTGCCTCTTTGCCAGGAAATTCTCCGAGAAGGGGATGGACAAAGGGCTACAGAGCTGAGACAATGGCCCTGCTGTGTGCCCCCATCCAGTGGGCCCGAGACGATTCCTGGAGACATTTTTGTTGGGTTACTGTACACCCACAAATAGCTACTGCAAAAAAGAAAAAGAATAAAAACTTGACAATTAGAGGGCTCTTTAGAACGGGCATTTAAAAACTAACAGATACACAGATGTGTCTGTTACTTCTTGCCATAGACTCTAAATTGTTCTCGCTGCCTCCAGTCTCTCCCACACCAGTCCATTCTGCACACTGTGGCAGGATGACTCTCCTGAAACCACAGATCTGATCTTGTCACTCTCCAGCTCAAGCACTTGCAGTGGCTCCCCATTGCCTTTATTTATTTATTTGTTTGTTTATTTTTTAAAGTATGGTATTTATTAACTTTGGTGATTTCAAGAAGAAGCGAAACTGTCCTGGGACAGGAAGCAGAATGGCGGTTGCCTAGGTGAGGATTCACTGCAGGGATTTTCTGGACGGTGGATGTTTTTTCTATCCCTTACCCTAGGACATGATTTTTTTGTTTTTTGTTTTGTTTTGTTTTTGGTGCTGGGCATCAAACTCAGGGCCTTGTGCTTGCGAGGCAAGCACTCTAACCACTGAGCTAAATCCCCAGCCACCCAATTGCCTTTAAAGTAGCCGATGACTGGAGGTCCTTCCGATGTAGAAGTGTAACTCCCAACCTGCTAGATGTCAGATGTACTTCTGGGACCCTTCCTGTCTCTCAGGAGCTGTCTCTCAATAAATCTTTCCTACTCTTTTTTTTTTTTTTTTGAGACAGGGTCTCACTATGTAGTTCACACTGGCCTTGAACTATGTAGCACAGGCTGCTTCAAGCTTGTGGAAATCCTCCTGCCTCAGCCTCCTGAGTGCCCAGATTACAGGTGTGCACCACTAGGCTTGGCTGTAGTTGTTTAATTATATCAGTCTTCCCACCTAAGTGGTAAATTCTTTTCTTCTTCCTCTTTCTCTTCCTCTTCTTCTTCCTTCTCCTCTTCTCTTCTTCTCCTTGCTCTTCCTCTTCCCCTTCTCCTCCCTTTTCTACTTTTAGGGTGATAAGTTCTGATAGGTCAGAGATCATACATATTTTGCTGACCATTTTAACCCCAATGCCTACTATGCACTTAAGAAAGTGAGCAAGAAAGAAGGATCAGAGAAGAATGTTCAGTTCTTCTCGATTCTGAGGTTTTACGCCTGCTTTTCTTTCTGCTGTCATTTCTTTCCAAAGCACACATGTACAGGTACTTATGATAAGGTGACCCTGAGTAAAGCAGGGAAAAGATCGTATTCCCAACAAGTGGTGCTGTATGGAAGAAAAGGAATCCTTTTTGTTTTTTTAAAATAAAGATAAATCTAAAAAATACAATATTGAGTGAAACAAAACCACCAAGCAAGAGCCAGAAGAACACACGTGTCACACATGTTCATGTTAAGAAACATAAACAGTATTTTTCATTCTATTATAGATACATAGTCTTGTAGTAAACACACAAACAAATGCATGGGAATGATAAACACCCAGTTCCCAGCGTTTAACCAAATGGTTTCCAACCATTTCAACGTGCAATTGATATGAAAATTATTAGCGAGATATTTTATATTTTTTCTAAATAAAGTGTTTGAAAGCCCAGTTTTCACTTTACACGCATGACACATCTCAGTTGGAAAGACCCACATTTCAAGGGCTCAGTAGCCACAGGCAGATCGTGGCTATCACACTGGACAGGCGGGGCTGACCTCAGGTTGAGGTCATATCAAGTGATTCCGTTCTGAACCTGAAAATCTCATGGTGATGAGCAGGGCCAAAATGAGGGTAATGATAGCCAATATTTTCTGGGCATTTCCAGGTATTATCACTTCATATTATCCTATTTAATATTCACAACAACTCTGTGGGCTACTTGTGATAAAATATACATGATATTGGGGTTGGGGATTTAGCTCAGTGGTTAGAGTGCTTGCCTGGCAAGCACAAGGTCCTGATTTCGATCCCCAGCACAAAAATATATACACACACACACACACACACACACACACACACACGATATTTGCTGTTTTAACCATTTTAAGACCTCGAATTTCTTTTTAGTACATATTTATATTACATAATGTTTACATTCCTTGTGGGGAGCTGATACATGTACATAATGCATCTTAATTTGGGAAAAAGGAATCTTTTTTTTTTTTTTTTTGGGTGCTGGGGATCGAACTCAGGGCCTTGCGCCTGCTAGGCAAGTGCTCTACCACTTGAGCTAAATCCCCAACTTCAATCCAACATTTAATTAAAAAGTAGCTTTCATTTAAAATATCATTAAGAGATTTCAAAAGGCAGGCATAGAATAGAAAAATATTATAGAAAAAAACAACAGAATCAAAATTAGTTGTTTGTAACAAAATAAATTAGCCAGATATGGTGGCACATATCTGTAATCCCAGCCCCAGGAAGCTGAGTCAGGAAGATCTCAAGTTTAAGGCCAGCCTGGGCTACATAGCATGTCCAATAGCAGCTTGAGCTATATGCGGAAGTCCTGTCTCAGAAGAAAAAAAAAAAAGCCATGCGTGGCAATGCATACCTCAGTCCAGCACTGAGGAGGCTGAGGCAGGAGGATTGCCACGAGTTTAAGGCCAGCCTGAGCTACATAGCAAGACCCTGTCTCAAAAAAAAAAGAAAAAAAAAGAAAAAAAAAACCAATTGACAAGACTTTAGCTGAGCCAAACAAGGGAGGGGCAAAAAGAATACTCAAATTACTAAAATCAAGAATGAAAGAGGGAGCATCACTACTGATATTTTAGAAGTAAAAGGATTGTAGAGAATACCCTGAAAAATTGAATGCTAACTAACCTAGACAAAATGGACAAATTTCTAAACAGACATAAATCATCAAACCTGACTTAAGAAGAAATGGAAAATGTGAATAGACCTACAATGACAGTTTGAAGCTGGGCATGGTGGTACATGCCTGTAAGTCCAGCACTCTAGAAAGCTGAAGCAGGATGATTGAAAGTTCAAACCCCACCTGGATAATTCAGCAAGAACCAGTCTCAAAATGAAAAAAGATTAGAGCTGCAGCTCAGTATGAAGGCCCTGAGTTCAATCCCCAGTGGAAGGAAAAAAAAAAAAAAGACTAAAGACAGCAATACAAAGAAATTGAACAACAGATGCGACTTGATCCCTATCAAAATCCTGGTTACCTTTTTTCAAAATTGATAAACTGATACTAAAATTGATATAGAGATACATAGACCCAAAATCTTTTAAAAATCTTTAAAAATTTAAAAATCTTTTAAAAATGAAGTGAAGATAAGAGGACAGAACAGAGTTGAAGGAGTTTTACTCCCTAATTTCAAAATGTACTATAAATGAAGATAATGTGATAATGGCATAGAAGTAGAAATATAGATCAGTAGAATAGAATGCAGGATGTTGTATGGTGGTAGAAGGTCAGGATGGCGGTTACCCTTCGTGGGAAGAGAGCAGGGTAGGAAGAGGAAGAGGGAGGCCTCTGAGGTTGAGTAATGTTTTTTTTTTCGTTATCTTTATGCCGGCTCCATGGGTGTGATCAGACTGGGAGTATTTTCAAGTTCTGTGTGTGTACTCGTGCTTTGATATGTTAAAAAAAATCTTATCCATTCTTCTAGGTTCTTTTTAAATACCTCTTTGTTAACATTCACAGTGTTGCAAAATCTCTGGGGTACCTGTAATTGAAGGCAACTGTATTTTCTCTGATTCCACAGCACTGTGTGGATTCCTTTGGTGACAGAGTCTCACCCAGAAGCATTTGCATGGAAATAGCAAGAGCTTTGGGTTCCAGTGTCAGCCACTTTCCAGGTGGGTAACCATGAACTGGTCCCCCACAGCCATATGGTTCTCTGCTACATACAGCAGGAAGTGACTTTGCCGATTTAAGTAGAACAGGGAAATCAGTAGTTGTTGGCACTGCCAGAAAACTGGAGCCAGGCTCAGAGGTGCATCACTAGGTATGCTGCCTAGAATCATCCAGTACTAAGGCACTTGCCTGCTGTACCCGCCATGCTGCTGTGGTTGGGCCCATCTCACAGAGCCAGCTCCGTGGACAGCTGATAATGATGTTCTCTGGAAGCCACTGCTGCCTCTCAAAATGCAGAGTGCCGTACGTCTGCCACCACGGCAGATTCTGCACAGACCCTGCCCCTCTATGTCACTGGATTTAGATTGAACAACCATAGCAGGAGTGTAGCTCATGTGCCTATTTCCTAGCTGCAAGGAACTCTGAGAAAATGAGTATCTGGCCCTTTTTTTAAGCTTTTATAGCATAAGATGGTCTTAATTCTTAAAGTAAAGGATTCCCCAAACATGGAAGTGGTCATTAAAAGAATGAAAACTGGGCTGGGGATTTAGCCCCGTGGTTAGAGTGCTTGCCTAGCAAGCACAAGGCCCTGAGTTTGAGCCACAGTACCAAAAAAAAAAAAAAAAGAATGCAAACTGTCCACTGCATCACCAAAGACAAGTTACCTCCCTAAGCCTGTTTCCTCATCCATAAAGTAGAGACAGTGATGGCTCCTACTGGTAGGAGTTATAAAGGGTCAAAGAAGCCTATCATATGCCTGGCAGAGTAGGAACTTCCTTGTAGTTTATGGTAAATATCATCATTGGTAATTTTTTGTACTGGGGATTGAACTCAGGGCCTTGTGCTTGCAAGGCAAGCACTCTAACCACTGAGCTAAATCCCTGGCCCCATCATTGGTAATTTGGTGTTCATTCTCCTATGGGCCCAGAGGAACCCTTTTTTTTTTTTTTTTTTGGTGCTAGGGATCAAACTCAGGGCCCTGTGCTTGCAATGCAAGCGTTCTATGACTTGAACTAAATCCCTAGCCCCAAGGTCACCATATCTTGACATCTCAGCATCTCATATTTAACTGTAGGCTGTGAAACTAGGTTCCCTTTGTCATATTTGAGCAAGTAAACAAGGTTTCTAACTCACAGAAAGGTCTGTTGATGGCAGCCCTCCTTGCCCCTCAGCCTTCAGAAATAACACTGTACATAAAAGTGCAGAGCATCCCATAGGTTCCTAGTTACACTGTTAGGGAAAGGAAATGTTCAGAAAGGGTGTTTGTTAGCTCTCTACTTAGTTGAACTCAATACAACACGTGTTTGATTAAAACCTCCTTTATTTTTAAACATTTTTCTATAAATGTTTAATATCTCATTGATTCAGTGGCCAAATGAAGGAGCACCTGCTCAGTTAAGAAAGGCACCTGGTCAGAAACAAAATGCATAGCTGCGTTACACAGTCCCTGGTATGGAGGCTGGCTGCCAGCTCCAGGAGCGCAGAGAGCTGTCTGCACACGTTAAGTAGCACCTCGGCTGCCACACAAGAGCCTTTCCTAGGTGGGTGACCATGAACTGGTCCCTCACAAGCATATGGCTCTCTGCTACATAGAGCAGGAAGTGATTTTGCTGACTTCAGCAGAACAGGGAAATCAGCAGTTGTTGGCACTGCCAGGAAACTGGTGCCAGGCTTCCAGGCTGTTTACGGAGTTGCTTCCTTTAGCAAAAAATGAGACACAAAAATCCTTTCATTTGCTTCCTCTCACTACTCTGTCTCCCCTGTTCCTCCATTTCTGAGCCTTCACTTAGCAAAAGAGACTGTTCTAGAGGAGAGCCCCAGGGAGGGTCCACCGTGGGCAGAGAAGCCTGGAACATTCCAATTTTAGAAAAAAGAAAAGAAAAGCAGAAGCTGTGTAGGGGAACATAATATGTTGGGGGTTTGAGCCCTTAGGGAAACACATTTGCCCTAGTTTCCATCCCTTTCCCCTTGGGCCTAAGTCAGTAAGTGAAACAGGAATCAAGCTCGGTGGGTTGGGAAATGGCTTCTTTGGCTCTAGTCGTGGAAGCCCAAAGGATGTCGCCAAAGCAGCTTTGCCACTTTCGGTTTGGAAGCCAGATCTCTGAGCGCCACACAAACTCATGGACAAGACTGTTCTTTTGCTCAGCTCCCAAAGGAATCTATGCTTCTTTGGCCCAGGATGGCAGAGAAAAGTGATGCACACAAAGAAGAACTCTGGGCTCAAAGAAAGCTGGTTGGTGTCCTGTGTTTGCAGCTTACCAGCTGCATGTGTGACTCTGGGTAAGTACTTTTTTTTTTTTTTTTAATTTTGTCATGCTGGGGATCAAACTCAGGGTCTTGCACTTGTTAGGCCAGCATTCTACCACTTGAGCTAAATCCTCAACCTCAATTCTTTTTGATTAGAGAACTTCACTTTTTTTTTTTTTTTTTTTTTTTTAAGACAGGGTTTCACTATGTAATTCAGGCCAACCTTAAACTCACTATGTAGTCCAGGCTGGCCTCCAACTCACAGCAATCCTCCTGCCTCAGTTTCTCAAATGCTGGGATCACAGGCATGCACCACCATGCCTGGCCTTGAAAATTTCTCATGTGTGAATGGGAAATACCACTTCCCATGATTTATTGGGAAAATTAAATCCTATGAGATAACTGATGTGAAAACACCTTTCGAAGGGCAGGTACTTCATGGAAATTAAGCACAGGGAAGAGAAGATAGAGGAGGAGGAAGAGAGAACTTACTAGTATTTTTCCAGAGCTAATCAAGGGAATTTTGTTTTAGTACTGGGGATTGAACCCAGGGCCTTTGCACTGAGCTAAATCCCCAGCCTTTAAAAAAATATTTAAAAAATTTTTTGAATCAAGGTCTTCCTGACTCACTAAGTTGCCTAGGCAGGACTCAAATTTTTGATCCTCCTGCCTCAGCCTCTCAGAGTGTTGGGATTACAGATATATATTCCTGTGCCGGTCTGGGAGTATTTTTATAGTGGGATGAATGAACTGGGTGACCTGAGTAGGTCCTCCCTGGCCTTCATTTTCCCCTCAGAAGTGATTTCTGACTTCAAGAGAGTGTGACTCCTTAGAATTTGAGATTAAATGGCAAAGTGTGTCACCTTTTGTCACAATAAAGATTTGTTAAAATGCCATCCATTGTAAGATGCACAATTCAGTAAAACAAACAAACAAACAAAAAATCCCAGCTTTTTGACACAGAGAGTTCAAGCTGCTTATGCATCCTTGACTCCTAAAAACCTGGGAGGCAAGTGTTGCCATTTTTCCTTCATGGTTAGGAAACCGATCATAGAAAGGTTGAGTCACTCTCCCAAGGCCACACACCAGAAAGCAAGACTTAATGGAAAATCTTCTTAGTTCCAAAATGTTTCCCTTATCAGCAGATTGTTCCCCAGCTGAGGGGTCAGAGATCAGTTCTCTACAGAGAAACGGTCTGAGAGTGTGGTACTTCGTGTAGGTCTAGTCTCTGCAGGGTGACCAGGAAGGATGGAGATAGCAGAGCTGCAGTGTAATCAGCCTCCAAATACTGGTCCTGGGAGTAAAGGGTAAATGAAACTGTCAGAGCTTCTTGGGGACCCAAGAAATGAGACTGAGTTAAGGTCTGGAAGGAGAGGAGGAGCCCTGACCAGCTAGCTACCAGGATTGGTCAAGGCCCACAATAGTGCAACAGGCTCTTGTCCTAAAGGCTGCCATTCCTCAAGGTCACCCTGTCCCTTCTACTGACTCATTATTGATGAAGCCCAGAAACCTTTTGAAAAAAAAATTCCATTTTTCTTGTCACTTTTCTTAAAGGAGGAGAAATGTATTGACCAATCATTGTGAGCTACCTAGTGGTCAGCGAGTACTAGAACAGGTTATAAATTAATAAGTAGGCTTTCTGGTTAGTCCAAGTTAGTTTTCCTGCACCTGATGACAGAGTTGAGTGTTTTACTCTGCAGACCTGGATTTGGCACTTAATCTGAGATGAGCCCAGGGGCAGACCCTGTACGATACTATCAGCAGCAGTCCCTGACCCCTGACTCCTGACCAAAAGAGTCAGGACCGTATGTGTGTCTGTCTGCCTGGAAGCTTGTCTGTCTATCTAGCTATAGCATTTGTGAGGAGACTGCAGAGCGCTATCTCATCAGTTGATAAAATAATGTTCCACAGCTTTTCGATAGGGTGGCAGCAGGAAGGTGGAGAGTCAGGGTGGGTCAGGGAAGGATGAGGGTAAGGATCGCCTGAAGCCACAGGGATTGTATGGAAGATGTTCTGTCGGCCTGACCCGAAGGAGCTCATAGTGAAGCTGCCAGAGAAGTGTGCTTCCAGGTCGTGACTCCAGAGAAAGCTCTTTGGACAGTGGCAGAGGTGGTGATGGGACGGGGTCACCGAGTCTCCGAGTGGATGTCAACGGGGCCGAAGGTCACTGTTGCAGGCTGTTGGCTGCTGTTACTGTTTGGGTCCATGGCAGAAGGAACAACTGGCTTGGGGCCCTTGGGCTCCAGCTCCCGTCTCGTCCTCATTTTCCTGTAATGACACAGACACACAGCGTTGAGCCTTCTCTGTCAGATGCCATGGGGCTCTGTGTCAAAGAAATGAATGCAGATCACCATGAAATCACATTGCTTAATTGCCAGCCAGGGAATTTTATGACTGGAAGAGAATTGAGACATCAACTAGTCTGACCTTGCATTTTTTGTTTAGCTTAGATTAGATATTTACTTTTTTTTTTTTA
>PVJO010010073.1:0-66111 GCA_004026905.1 Hystrix cristata
GATCAAGTCTCAACATGAGATTTGGTGGAGACAAACCACATTCAAAACATAGCAAGGGCCCATTTATTTTTGGTCCGTTTTTTGAGTCATCTCAGGGTCCATGTTCCTCTCCATTTTTCTCCCATTACTTTATTAATTCCTCCACTACTTTATTAATTCTTCCATTTCTGCCCCTTAAATCTCCTAAGTGGTCCTGGAGAGAATCAAGACATCCTAGGGAGTCAGAGCCTTGGTCCTCGTCCTCTATCCATGGCATCTGCTGAGGAAAACTCTATTTTCTGGTCCTTGGTCATCAGTCCATATTTCTGCCGACCATGCCCGCTGCAGTCGCCCTTGGCTCTCCAGATGGCCTGATTTCTTGGCCATTCCTGGCCCCATCCTCAAGCTTCTGGAGCTGTAAGCGACCACTGGAGACTCGTTCCAGGTGCTTCCTGCTGAGGATCTCTTTCAGGCTTGTCCCTCCCTGGGCCCTGTCTGGGGATACCTCGGGCATATGGAGGGAAGCATGCCTCTCCTGCTCCAGCTAGACTCCTGGCTCAGGAGCAGTTCCTGTTCAGGAACCAGCAGCATTTCACCGTTACTTTTCTTCTAAGTTGGCTTCCTCTTCTGCAGCACAAGGATTGTTTTCCTGTCAACCTGGGAGGTGGGGAACTCATGAAACTCACTCAGAGTCGCTTACTTTTCAGGTTTAATATTTAAGCCTCACATCCTTCTACAGGTTCACCAAAAGATTAGCTTCTTCTCTACTATCAAAAATATGTAATATCTTTAAAATAAAATAAAATACTATTACTAGAGTAAAACAAAGACAATTATGGACTCAGTTTTCTCTGCTTTCAGAAAACAAACTGAGAGAACAAATAAAATAGCCACGTCACCAATTTGGATCAGCTTTTAGCACTAGGTGACTTATTTAAATATGTCTCATGTTCCACCTAAGAGTTCTCATTTCTTCTGATGCCTAATTTTTATCATAGTCAATTTTGAAAGCCTAGAATGATCTACTAAAAAATGTCTCTTAACTCAATTGTATGCTTACACATTTCTTGATAAGGTGTCTTTCAAAAAGCCTGCAGCAGCCTTTCACTGTCACGGAATATAAAAGAATTGAATCAGAAGAAAAGCAAGAAGCATAAGGAAATCTCTATGTAATTATCAACCTTTCCAATTATTTTTGGCTGAATCAATAATTCATGAAAATTACCATTTGTCAAGCCCTTAGTTAAGGCCCAATCCCTTGAGGGGAGTGGGCCCCCAGTGAAATAATAGAACAAAGAAAATCCTAGATACTTGGTGAAATATTCCCCACCTGGTCTCAAACTAAACCAAGCCCTCACTATATGCAGCTGAGGCTCCAATATGTTCAGAAACATTTGTCCTCTGAGGTCTTACAATAGCAAGTCCTCTACAGCTTAGGGATGTGTTTCTTGGTGTATGTGTTCCTCAGAACAATGGCTATTACTAGATAAGCCATTGGTGAAGGGAATCTGTAGTCAAAAAGGCTTGGAAAACACAACATCATCTCAGAAAGTATAACACGTTAATCTTTATCAGGAATATTCAAGAGGGGACATGATTTCCCAAATTTGTTTTAGTGCAGAATATTGGTTATGGAATGTTTCCCAAGATGAGAGTTACATCCAGGGACACTGCAGTTTCTTCAAATATTGGAAATGGCAATGAAAGGCCTGAGCATCCATTCAGAGAGAGACTTGCTGGGGACAGCCCATGGTGCTCAACACAGTGTATACCCTTCAGTGAATATAGCCCTTTGCTTATTGTCCCACCCTCATCTTCCTTTATGCTCCAACTACGAAGAGCTTTTCTCATAAATATTGCTAAAAACACTTATAATTGTCTGGCAAATACTTTATGTTTATTTTATTTCTCAATCTGGAATACCCAGTTTCTCACTTTTGTTTGACAAAATTTTACTTCTATAAGATCCTTAAATCCCATTTACTTTGAGAATTCTTGGTGATCTTTCTATTTCATTCAAACTCACTCTTTGTTCTGGCTTGTGTCCAGATGTCCCCCTAAAGCCTCATGTGGTCATAGGTGGGGCTTTTCATTGGTAGCTGGACCTACAGCGTGTGATGCTGGGATTACAGGTGTGTGATTACTAAATTAGTCCACTGATTAGTTTGGCATAATTCTGAGTGTGGGTGACTGGAAGGCCCACCCTGGGCCCACCGTAAGGGCATGTAGCCTGGATATAATACAAGGAACAGAAAGAGGGCTGCTATGGCCACTTGCTGATTTGCCTCCTGGCTACTGCACTGCTTTGCTGCCTTCCTGCCTTATGCTCACCATGAACTGTTTCTCCTCTGTGACGCTCCTCTGCCATGGCACCCTTCTTTGAAGATAGCCAACTATGAACAGAAACCTCTACACACTGTGAGCTAAGTAAACCTCTCTTCCTTTAATTTATGAGTTTTGAGTGTTTTGTCTCAGCAACAAGAAAATTAACTAAGACACTCTTCTTAACTCACATTAGCAGTGAATACATCGTCAGTCATCATCTCATCTAAGATAAGAAAACACTTTTGCTCCCCAATGAAATTTGTAAGAACTGTGTAAGGTTCACACAGTGGTTGACACAGTCACTGAGGCGCTGTTTAAGATCTGCTTTGTCCTTCGGTGAGAAATAACTTGTAACCAAGACTGTAGCCTCAAGTCTGATAGTGACTTGGCCCAGAGTGCGTCCTTGCGTGGCTGTTTATCTGCTCCCCACTCAGCTACCTTGTCCAGTCCTACTGCAGTGTCTAAAATAAGTTAGAGCAGGGAACCCTCATGCCTGCTTGCAAAGACAGATGTCAAAACCAGTTAGTGAACACATACCAGGTCAACTGTGGAAGGGCCAATCGACTTTCTTTTACTTCACCTGCTGTAGCTGCAGTGTTTTACCTTACCTCTTTGTAAAATATCTTTGATTTTTCACTTTCTGCTTGTGCCCTCTGCTAATATTGTATTAGGGATTGTATGATTTCGTGGCTGGCACCTCACTACAGTTTCACCACTGAGTGATCCACGTTAAGCTTTTCTAATCTGTGTAGCATACAGTTCTCAAAGTAATTTTATAAACTTCTCATTTGCTCCTCCTAAGACTGAGTATAAGAAATCAGACACTGGAAGATCCTGGACCCTAAGTGTTTTGTCTCACTGTTTTTGTTGATTTTAACTATAAATACAAAGGAGGTTTTGCAAGCAAGTAGCTTTCTATACCAAGAAGAAAGATATCAGAATTCTAATCTCTTAATTCTGTTGTGATTGAGATAAATTCAGAAAAGCAAATATTTTCCATCCATGAATAAAGCATTTAGAGACTATACTGGAGTGATGTGCACATGGAATCCTAAGTGTATTTGCTGTGTAAAAATAATCAACTGGATTGCAAAAGCAAAGACTCTCATAATAAATAATTTAGTTATGTGTTAAAACCCTTCATAGGATAAACAGAAAGACAGTTTAGAGTGTCAGAATTAGTGTGCATTTGAGCTAGGTTCTCTGTAATCAGGCTGGGTGACTACAGCTCAGGTCATGTTAGTACACTGGAGGAAGGAGAGCAGGAACAGACGGAAAAACAGGTGGTTCCTGGAAAGTTTCACCTGATGAGTAGAAAGCAGTAGGCTGAGATTATTTTTAAGATAACAGTGGGAATGTCTGCCCCAGCAGAGAAGGTGCCCCAAGTATGGAACGGAAAACTAAGGCTGATGAAATTGAGAGTGACGTGATGGTCTACCATCCCAAGGAATGTTGAAGTCAACCAACATAATACCAACAGAATTTATCAGTGCGTATAAATTTCTGGGTAGAGATGAACCAGGGTCGTCTCAGACCAAATTTCTGGGAGTTTCTCTCTTTCTCTTGCTTGTTTCTGCAATCCTGTGCTGACTCCATCACAGAAGAAAGTATGTCTTACAGCAGCTTGAGCTTACATCCTGCCAGCCTGGCAAGTATAGGGAGAAGGGCACACCTTTTCCAGTACATTCAGAAAAGTCCTGGAACTGAACTTCTGGGCCTGGCTTGATATACTTGTATATTGTAAATCAAACCTTCTGGACAGGAAGATCGATTGTTTTGACACCTAATGCCAAAAAGTGAGACTAGCTTTATTGGGAATTTATGTCTGGAGTGTGGGAAAAAGTGTATACTTGAAAGAAAATCTGGATGTTTGTGTTAGAAAGAGAGAAGTCAAAGACTAGAGATGTTCACTGTAACAGCTCTCTATTCTTCCTCTCAACACATAGCAGAGAGAAACTTTTCCCCAGGGGCCTCACATGTGTCAGAGATAAACCTTGTCTAGGAGACTGTTAGATATCACATGAATCTGCCCTTCATCACTGTGCAAAACAGATCAAGGTATGGTCTCTTCTGAATATTTTACTACCACCTGAAGAAAATTCTCAACATAATTCAGCGCATTAGAAATGTGCAGTGGCTACTGCTATGGTTTTAAAGTTTGTCCCCCAGAATCCATGTGTTGGACACTTAACCCCCAAATTCACATGTTAATACTATTTGAGGTGAAATTTTAGAGAGATGATTGGGTCACAAGGGCTTTTCTAGCATGACTGGATTAACATATTCATAGATTAAATGGTTATCAAGGGAGCGGGTTAGTTATCGTGGAAGTGAGTCTGTTATTAAAGGTAGTTTGGACTGGTCTAATGAGCCTCCTTGCAGTAATATACCCTGCCATGCTGCCTTGGGACTCTACAGAGTCCCTACCCTCAGGAAGGCCCCCACCAGATGGCTCCTCTTCCTTGGACCTGGTAGCCTCCAGATGAATTTCTTTTCATCATAAATTATAGTCTCAGGTATTCAGGTGTAGCATTTAAGAAAACTATAACATGAACGACGTTCTTTGGCCATGAATGTAGGCCCACATAGCCTAACCGTGGCCCGAAGTGTAGTAGTCCATTGTTTCCCACGTTTCAGGGGAGCGGGGCAATTTTGTATCACTCCTCAGTCATTATTTGACCACAGTCTTTCTTTTGGTTCTTCAAGATCGTTTCTTACATTATATTTTGATGCAGTTCTTGAGAGAGAGAACTGATTCAAGCAGAAATGTTGGCTGAGAATGCTAAGAAAAAACCAGCATGATTTCTTGTCCACTAACTCCATGATCAGGAATGGGGTGTGAAGTGTAGAAATTAGATCAAAGGATAGACGTGTGGGAAACAGAGACTACGATGTAATGCAGAGAGCTGCTGAAATCAAACTTCTGCTTCTTAAACTTTCCTAATAGATACTAAAAATTGTTTCTTAAAGCTAAACTAAGAAGAAATATGAAGGCTTAGTTATAGTTAATTTTTCAACAAATACTTATTTACTGTTCCTTAAGATGTCACGTTGGTGTTTGTCATTTGTGACTCAAAATATAGTACCTATCTCCCAATTCCCTGAAGCGCCATTTTAAAATCTGCCGCCTCCATGAAACCATCCTCCTAATTTTCAGCTGATATACGGACAGTCGCCTTTTCTCTTTTCTAATGGAAACTGGCCACTCAGCTGGAATCCTATTCTACTGTTGGGACACTGTCATAAAAGAAAGCTTCCTTTGAAAGCAAATGTAGACTCTCCGTGTCTACAGACAAAGTACAAACTTCCAAGAAAGTCATACGAGGTCCTCAGAATCTGGTTTCTTCACTATTCCCACTTCCTACTACCTCTGGCTCCCTCCGGTCCCTTTCCCAGGCTAATCACACTTCCTTCCCACTGAAACATAAACTTTTACAATTCATTGTGCCCTTCCTTGTCTCCTAGCCTTTCTATATGTTGCTGAAATCCCCCATCTCCCCATGTCTTGTCTCGATCCATTATTCACTTATCACATCTACACTGAGCATCTACTTGTGCCAGGTAATATGTTAGCTCTTCCAAGTGCACCAGTGAGTGACAACTGTGAGCCTCTTGAGGTGCTTGTGATTAAAGGTGGAGGCATAGCCACATCACACAACCCTGTAATTATGAGCCCTCTCTGAGGATATGTCTCAGGAGCTTTCATCATTGAGAGTAGATGAAGAGGAAAATGATCATATAAGATGAGTTCTGAGCTGATATCTGCAGGACAGGCTGAGAAGGGTACATCCTGGGGAGAAAACTGTGTGTCTTGATAGAGGAAGGAACACGGCCTATCTGGGCATGGAATATAGGGCACGATGTCTGGCAGTTTATTGACCGTAATGTGAATTTGCATTGTTAAATAGTGTGTGCATGCTTTGACTCATTAAGAGTATAAACTCCTAAAACTTATGTTGCCCCACAGGCAGAATGTACCGTTTGCACTCCCAGATCCATTTTTCCCTTGCTCCTCTTTCAAGTGGCTAATCTTGATTTCTGATGTCAATGGACTCCTGAGCTCTCTGGCTTCCATGTTGGTTCAGCCAGTGGGGTGCCATGGTAGGAGACTAAGGCAGTGACAAAACTGGAGGACAGAGAGGAGAAGAGTGGGGCAGTGGAGGACCATGAGATTTATTTCCTGGATACTCTGGCCTCCCAAGGGAAAGGGAAGTAAAATGTGTCCAGTGAAGTACATTAAATTCTTTCAACAAAATTATCTATCTACCTCTCTATCTTTCTCTCTTTCTGTGTCTTTCTATTCATCTCATATATCTGTACCTTCCTCTCTGTATCTCTCACACATACATTTGTGCACATACATACACATACACACACATGCCTGTGGGCACATTTAATTTAAAGGTAACCCATCAGTATATTAATCATGGTTTTCTCTGGGCTGTTAACTCAGGGTGTGATCTGTTTTATTCTTTATATGCTATCATATTAGGTTGTCGTCATTGTTGTTGGGTTAGTGAACATGAAATATTGACATTTGGTGTTACAGTTTGGACCTAGAATGTTCTCCAAAGGCTTTTGCATTGAAGGTGCAGTCCGCAATGCCCTAATGTTTGGGGACTTTGGGGAAATGATTGAATTACAAAGATTATGACCTCGTTGATGTGTTAACCCATTGATGGCTTCAGATTTGTTGGGCTATTGGGAAGGATGGAAATTTAGGATGTGGGACTTAGTTGAAGGGAATGGGTTTGGGGGTATGCCCTTGGGGACTATATCTTGTTGCCAGCCACTTCCTGGTGCTCTCTCTGCTTACCAGCTGCCAAAAGGTGAGCAACTTTGCTCAACTACATCCTCACTACCATGATTCTACCTCATAGACTCAGAAACAGCAGAGTCAAGTGACTGTGGACTGAATTTTCCAAAACTTTGAGCCAAAATATATCTTCCTCTTTCTGAGTTTTTCTCAGGTATATCGTCAAAGTAATGGAAAGCTGGAGAACACACTTAGGTTAGAAGAAGTCATTTAAAAAATATTCTTTATAATTTAGCCCCCATGTGGTAGGATATAAGAGAAGATAAGAAGTAGTGCAATGATTTACAAGATCTAGGCATCTCAAGAGTCAGCATCATATTAAAGGAGAAGAGGGCGTAGAGAGCAATCCACAAGACACTGAACATAGAGCCCACCTGTCTTCAAGGAGTGCAAGACCTGATTCTGTAATAGCAAAAAATACCTGGAGCTCTTCCCAGACAGCGCTTTATGCCTTCCAAGGACTGACATATATATATATATGTATGTGTATATATGTGTATATATATAAACATGGAATGACAGAGAAAAGGAGAAAGAAACTGCAACAAAGTCTATTTTAATTTCTGGTGTTTGAGTAAGCATTTTTCCTTTTCACGGTGCCATAATAATTATTAATTGCAATGTGTTTCCGTTCTAATCAATGCATGGAAGAAAGCATTTTTGAAGAGAGTGATTTAATAAGTCAGTACCTAGTACTATCATGAACTTCAGTCATGGCTCTTGGCTTTTGTCATGCTTAGATGCAACGCCACACATTTATCCACTGTCAACTTGTCAATAACATTTATTTCCCTGACTCCTCCCCTCAGAGGTTAACTTGTGCAGTGTCTTAGTTACTTTCCCATCACCGGGACAAAATACCGAACACCCACAACTTAAAGGAGGAAATGTTTACTTATAGCTCATGTCTTCAGTCCATGGTTAGCTGGCTCCAAGGCAGAAACAACATGGCAGAACAATATGATGGAGGAAAGAGTCCACCCATGGTGGCCACAGAACAAAGAGAGAAGGGAGAAGCTAGAGAGAAGATTACACAGTTCCAGGTCACACTCAGTAGTAACCTGCCTCTTCAAACCAGGCTGTGCCTCCTAAAAGCAATTCGGCTGTGACCTCATCAGTGGATCCATCCACTGGTGAGTATAGCACTTCCACAATCCAATCACCTTCCAAACACATGAGGCTCTGGGGGATATTTTAGGTCTGAACCATAATGGGCAGGCTGTGTCTCACCAGTAAAGTGCACTGCTTTTCTCTTTTCCTTTTAGTTTTGATAACTTTTCCCTTCTTTCATTCTGTTAGATGTAAGAGTGGCAACTGCTGCGATGCTACTAGCCCCAGGATTATTGCATTATGCTCAGCCACTGTCTGTTACTCTTTTGTAAACAAACTGTCCATCACTTAGCCCAATTTCAATGCACAATGTGGCTTCCATACAGACCCCAACAGATACATGCCTCCCACCAAAACAACATCTTCATACATGCCGTCCGCCATGATACCACTGCCCACAAGCAGGTAGTGAGCATCTTAAATGTGGCTCATCCCAACAGAGAGATGTTGGAAGTAAATGCATACTAGAATGCAAAGACTTGAGATGAAAAGCAAGAATGTGTCTTATCCATTGTCTTCCACTAACACAGGACACTGTAGTCTGAGAAAATTACAAAAAGTAGAAATTTATTTGGCTCATGGTTCTGGAGGCTGGAAAGTCCAAGTGTATGAGGCTGGCATCTGGTGGGGTCTTCCTGCTACATCACCTCATTGTGGAAGATGCAAGAGTGAGTAGTCAAGACAAAGACATGGAAAAGGATTGAACTCCTCCCTTTTATAACTAATACACTTTGGAAATAACAGTCTCAATTCATTCACAAAGGCAGAGCCTCTATGACCTAGTCACTTCTTAAAGGTTCCACCTCTTAATGCTGTCACCTCTTGTCACAACAGCAATTAAATTTTAACATGGGGTTTGGAGGGGACAGTTAAGCCACAGCAGAACATAAATGACCTTAATAACTTTTAGACTGACTGTATGTTAAAATCATACATTTAGATATATTGGGTATATTATGAAACATCGTTTTATCTGTTGCTTTTTACATGTTTTTGTGACTCATATTTTAATCTAATGTATACAGTGGGGTGATTGTGAAAGCTCTTTTTCTAGCTTTGAATGTCTTCAATACCCACATAAAAGAAATATTTATGTGTGTAAAGTGAAAGCACAAAAGCACAATGTCCTGGCATAGTGCAGCTAGAAAAGAAGTGAACTGGAAGCCCATCATTTTCCAGATGCAGAAACTGAGGCACATTTGTATGCATTTGTAGGGCTGCATGCTCCAGAAGAACTTTAAAATGGTCTTTGTGCTGTTTTCCTTCTGCAAATCACACCAAAACACCTAGAGAATGCTTTGAAATATATTAAACTTTTGAGTTAGTATTAAAACTCAACTGGTTTGTCAATATTCAATTTTAGTAACAGAGAGACATTAAAGCTCTTGCAGCTCATCTTTGTAAAAGTCTAGAGCTTTATGGCATCAGAATCTAGCCAGCCTTTCCCTGGTCATAGAATCAGCTGGGATTGGTAGTTTATAAACATGAAACCATATCCTGCAGAGACTACTTACTCCATATGGCCCTAAAATACCGATTCCATCCAAGCGCAGAACCACTTGGTCCCCTTTGGAAGCCAAAAAAGGGCTTCCCTGACTTGTACTCCCAAGTCGCAGAGGACACAGGGAGGAAGACCGAAGAAAGCGTCGTGTCCCCACTCCTGGCATCGGCAATTCCTAGTGAGTTTCCAGGGACATAAACATTGAGTCTGCCATGGGCTCTTGTTAGCACCCACAGTGGACAGATGAAGCTTCCAGGCCACCTCCCACACTGCCAGACGTCTGTGGAGACAAGGAAGGCCATGTCTCCAATAAGGAACAAATAGGACAGGAACAAAACACCGCCTCATGCAGGTTCCACGGGCCACCTCCCACCATTAAACAGCAAGGCGGTTTGTGTCCCTTCCTGACCTGCTCTCCGGGGAGCGCATGAAGAGGATATGGGGTCAAGGGAAGCAAGAGAAAGAGGAAACTGCTGTTTATAAAGGGACATTTAACCCCTTGGAACACGCATACGTGCACACATGGACATGACACACACGGGCATGCGTGCGTGCACACACACACACACACACACAAGTACAAACATTAAAAAATATAATTAATCAGAAACTGCGCATGTGGATTTGGAATCGGAGCTGAATTTTTTTACATTTTGATTTCTGCCTTTTATTTATTTATTGGCTCATTTTCTAAATTGTTTCTTTCGAGGTGCTGGGCGGGGGGGGGGGGCGGCTCTTGATCATTCTAAATAAATTCAAGGGAGAAACCGTAAGAGGAAAGGAGACCGCGGAAAGGAAGGGCTTCGCTCAAGGGCTAGCAGTGGCTCGAGTAAGTGGAAGTCAAAGCGGTTTCGAGGAATTCGGTCTGCAGCAAACAAATGGGGGCGTGGCGGGCAGCGTGTTGCCCTGAACCTCTGCAAACTAAACTTCCAAAGGTTTGGGGAAGGGAAGGTTCCAGGGGACGGAAAGGGTGGAGTGGGGAACAACGTGGAAACAGAGGCAGGAGAAAGTAGGACACAGGGGACCTGGAAGAGGTCAAGGCTGACAAGGCGTGTACTGAACCGGAGAAGTCTGGGAGCCCCGAATCGAGCAAGGGGCTCCCTAGATGGAAATAAACTCCCCAGGATCCGACCGGCTCTGACAGACAACCCGGGAACTTCGGCCGCTCTGGGATCTGCTGGCCTGTGGCGAGGCGACCGGGAGGGAGGGGGAAGAGTGGGGAAGGGGCGTCGCCCTGCCACCCCCGCCCTCTCCAGTGCCATTGGGCCGTCGCCGCAGCGCCCGCGCTCGCTTCTCTCCATCCCACCCCGCCCGCTCGCTGGCCCGGCCCCTGCGCCGCCGCGGGTGCGCACCCCGCCGCGCTGGTCCCAGGGCTGGTTCGGCCCGGGCCGTTAACGTCACCGCCAAGTTTGCTGCCCTCCGCGGCCCACGTGTGGCGGCGGCTGCCCGGGAGGCGGCGGGGCAGCCCCCGCGAGCTCCGCGGCCACTGACAGGTCCCGAGCGCCCGGCGCCGCCACCCCGCTCACAGGTGGGGCCCGAGGACACTTCGGGAGCAACCGGCCCGCGCGAAGAGGGGGGACGGCTTGGGGTACGGGCTTTCTGGGTCCCACTCGGACGGAGCAACCAGGGTGGACCTCGTACCGCGGCCGAGAGGATCTGAGTGCGGACCAAGAGGGCGCGCCCAGAAGGGCACAGTCCCCGCCTCTGCCTGGAGCGCACGCGACTGAGCGGCCCGGAGCCGCGGTCCCCTCGGCGGGGACCGAGCTAGACATGCACGATCGCTGAGCGGAGGTCAGCGCCGAGCGGCCGCGGGGGCCGGGCTGAGCCGCACGCCTTCGCCACCGCCGCCGAGTCTCACTCCGGCGACTCTCGGGGAACTGGGGCGCCGAGCGCCGCGCACGGGCTGAAGTCTTGGGCGAGTCTGAGACCTGAGACGATGGTTTCTTAAGCACGGCACCGTCCCCTCTCCCGCCCCCTTGACTGGAGGCCGGGATTCGGCGCAGGGGTCGCGGGGCTCCGTTTCCCGGGGCGTCCCGGCCGCCGCCTCTCGGGGAAGGCGCTGCAGGGGCGCACGGGCAATGTGGCCTCCGTCCGGCGCGCAGGTCCGCCCAGGAGACAGGACGGCACCTGGCGGGGTCCCGGCCTAGCATGGCCCGCGCGCGGCCCGACGTCGCCTCCGGCTAGGATGGCCCCTCCGGGCCCAGCCGGCGCCCACCCCACCTCGGCCGAGCCGCTGTCCCGCAGCATCTTCCGGAAGTTCTTGCTGATGCTCTGCTCCCTGCTCACGTCCCTTTACGTCTTCTACTGCCTGGCCGAGCGCTGCCAGACCCTGTCCGGGCCCGTCGCAGGGCTGTCGGGGGGCGGCGAGGAGGCGGGCGCCCTGGCCGGAGGCCTGAGGGAGCTGGCGGTGTGGCCCGCGGCGGCGCGGAGAAAGCGACTTCTGCAGCTGCAGCAGTGGCGGAGGCGCCGCCCGTCCGCCCCGCGGGACGACAGCGACCAGGCAGCCTGGGAAGAGGAGACCCCCGGCCTGGCTGCGGGACTCGGCGGCTCCGGGGCCGGCAGCAGCGTGCCCGAGGCCCCGCCGGGGACCTTGGCCCTGCTCTTGGACGAAGGCAGCAAGCAGCTGCCGCAGGCCATCATCATTGGAGTGAAGAAGGGCGGCACGCGGGCGCTGCTGGAGTTCCTGCGCGTGCACCCCGACGTGCGCGCCGTGGGCGCAGAGCCCCACTTCTTCGACCGCAGCTACCACAAGGGCCTCGCCTGGTACCGGTGAGCGGGCGCGGGTCCAGGCGGGGGCAGCCAGGACACTGGGGTGCCGGGCAAGGGGTAGACTTGGCAAAGCCCTTGGTGATGACCCCTAGTCCCCTCCCTCCCCACTTCCTGTAGAAGGCCAAGCGTCACCAGCAGCTCAGCCCCTAACTTGAAAAGTTTTGTTTCCCTCTGTGGCTTCTCTTGGGGGGAGTGGGCTATGCTAAGGAATGAAGAGAATGGGAGGGAGTTTTCTGTTTGGGTGATTTTAGTCCTCGGGATTCCCTTTCCAGCAACAACCAATCTCATCCCTTTCTCCTGCCCTGGGAAGGTATCCATGTATTCAGCTAGATGTGTGTGTGTGTATGGGGGTGGGGGGGTACACCAAAAGTTCTTCCTAAATTAGAACCTGTTCATCATTATTAGGTTACCTCTTCTGAGGAAGCCTGTTTTTATTTCTTCTTTATCTTTTGGGCAATTCCCTGGTGAATGCAGTCTTTGCCATCAGGTATTTGTTTACCTTGACGCTTTGCCAGGTAGTTGTCCTTGGTGGTAACATAGAGACTTAGTAAAAATGTCAAGTGCCAGAGAGTCTGGGTAGTTTGGGGAATCTACGGCCCAGCCACTGCCAACAGTCACCGTGCTTTGAAGAATGCTTTCTTGGTTAAAACAAAACAAAACAAAAAATAAACAAACCAAAAAAAAATTGGGACTGGGTGGAGGAATGAGTTTGGTAAAGAGCTTTGGGTGTTTATAAGGAGAAGAAACTTTTGTCTCTGGGCTGAAGAAACTTTTCTAAAGATCTCTGTACAATCTTCTTTGCAAAAGAAGGTAGTGAGTTTTTTTAAAAGGAAAAAAAGTAAAAAGAATACATTGTGAGAAAATCTGCAAATACAGTTTAGGAAATAAATCTCACTTAGATCTTAATCTTAAATTTATCAATCGCAAACTCAGGCCACCTTTAGTAACAGAATAGGTCAAACTTCAATACATTCTAGTGTTTGCTGTTTGCCATAAAATATAGACATTTTTTCTTTCCTCCAAGGACAAGGAAAAATCATGTGACTACAACTTCCCATTTTGTAGTTTATCATGCTTATAAAATATTAATTCTTCCCATTATTTTAAGTAAAACAATCAATATTATAAAAGTTACAGCATAATTTAAATATACCACAAAAGCCCACTAAATCAACCATTCATTTCCAAAACAGAAATAGAAGTGATCTGACAAGTTTATTTACTTGAGGGGTCAAGCGCACCCACATATTGATTTCAGGACCCAAATCTGTAGTAATTCAACTCATAAGGAAAGGTTTGGTCCTAAAAATCTAATTCAAACATTAAACATTTTTAAAGCAGTAATTCTCCATTTGTTGGAAAGAAAAACAAACAATCTTCCCTTAATATAGAATATATATCATTTAAAATCATCAGCCACTTAAAATATCCCCTTGTGTTTCTGTCATTTATGTTATGTCCTCTGGGAAGTTCTTATAAAAATGACCTGTTGAATCTGGAAACAACAGGTCCTTCTTTTTAGCACAAAGGCAGTTCTGTTTTTTTCATCAAGGACACAAGAAAGAAGTGATTAAAGACCCCTAAAACTCTTATCTGTAGCAGCTTGCATTGAATTCATCCTCGTACAGTGCTAGAAGGGAACACATTTCAAGCCGACTGTCTGAACCCTCTAAGGCAACCCTGGGCTCTGAGGTGCTATTAAATATGGTGAAATATTTAGTACTAAAACCTTTTATTTTCGTTTTGCCATATAAAGTTTATTTCCACAAAGTAGGATTGTTTCTTCTTATTCCAGCAAAGAGTATTTGAGGGCATAGTCTCTGTAGACCTGGATCTTATTTTCTATGGAAGTTTCTGAACTCATGCAAGAACAGAACAGTTTCAAGGTAACTAGAAACACAAGTATCTAAAAAGAGAGAGAGAAAGAGAGAGAGAGAAAGAAAAAGAGCCATAAACTTTGAGGCCCCTTTTTCTTTTGGAAGCTGGGTGCATGCTGTAAAGTAAATCTCTCTGTAGATTGTTTACTCCGGCAGAGGAGTTCTATAAAGCAATTTATGGTGGTTACAAAAATAACTGCACAGTAGACTTCATGGTTTGGTGAATTTAATTTTCCAAGTGTTGGAGCAATGTCTTTGTTTTACCATTTGCAATGTGTTTTTTTATTGAATGCATAAATTTAAGCTTAACTCAATTACATAGAAAACTCTTACTTAAAAAAAAAGTCAACCTATGGAGCCTGGATTATGTGATTACTTAATGAAATTTCCCCACAGTTCTCTTTTATCTTGACTCTGAACTTGGAGTTTGATGTTTATTAGAGAGACTGAAGACTTAAATATACATATATATTTTAAATCCCACACAGAATACCTCTCAAGTGCATTTTAGTTACTTGTATTAGCCAGTACTCTAGAACAGGAGATTCTATTTGGCCTTCTTCCGTGGCCTAAAATTTGCAATATAGGATTTCTGCCACACACTTAAGACCACACACACACACATGCTCACACATGCACACACACCCACACACACAAACATACAAAACAAACTCAATGTTTGCTCCCTGAAATGAATTATGGAAGAGAAAAATCTGTAAAATATTTTTAGATGCTCTTTAATGTGGGAGAATCCTATGTCTAGCCTGTGGGGCTTTTTCTTCTTTCTTTCTTTCCTCCTTTTTTTTCTTTTTCCCCTCTCTCACTTTGCCATAATAATTCGCTGTGGCAGTGCCCCCTACTGTCCTCACAATAGGAGAAATCTGTTGCTATTAGTAAGTTTGAAGAAAATCTCTTGGAGAATGAGTCTGAGAATTAGAAACGTCTGTTGGTAAGATATTTCAATACATTTCTTTCTCTAAATTAAAATATTTTACAAATTGCGTCTCAAGAGTGGAGTAATAAACCTTTCCTTTAAACAAATTTGGAACAAAGGCAAAATGGATGTGGCATTTAAAATATCTAAAAAGGAAGTTTTTCTTATTGATTTAAGATGCTTTAATATCCTAGACAAACTGGGCAAATTTTTATATATGTGGAGATTTGTTCATGATAATTCAGAACACTTCAGTGGAGTTCACTGGATATGCAACTCCACCCTGATGGAGTTTAAAAACAGTCCTCATTACTTAATTTAGCAGACATAACAGGATAGCAAATGTGTGCAGCTCTTGTGTCATGGGAAAGCAATTCTTTGCAATGAATCGTCTCCATTTCCATTGTAGGTATACTGGGTTCATAAGGGAAAGTGGAAAATTGTATCATTAGCTTCAAAATGTTGGAATCTTTATTGGAAGTCCAGACCAATTGACTTTACTGTAGTTCAAGAGTGGGTGTGCTTAAAATTTAATAAGGAATCCCTCTTTTCTGTTTGTTTATACTTGTGCCAAATAAAAGGTATGTAATTTTTCTCCTAAGACAAAAGATACCTATTTCTAAAGTACAGTATTTAAATAAAAATAATAAATAAAAGTATTTAAATACATACATTCATATTTATATATATTATATATATGCATTCAATTGTTCCTTGGTGTCTGTGAGGGACTGATTCCAGGACCCCTTGCAGATATCATATTCCTCAGATACCCAAATACCATCTATAAAATGGTGTAATATATCTTCCCGGAAGGTATAGATAAGTTATATGCAAATATCATGCTATTTTCTAAGTTATAATCCTGTCACTCTGGGATCCTGAGGCAGGAAGATTGCGAGTTTGAGCCCAGTCTGGGCAACTTATTAATTTAGTGAGATTTCGTCTTAAAATTAAAAAAAAAAAAAGTTAAAGGCTGAGGATCTAGCTCAGTGTGAAGACACTAGGTTCAGTCCCCAGTAATACAAATATGTTTTATGTGTATCTTAATATACCTAATACAATGTAAATGCAATGTAAATAATTGATATATTGTGTGGTTTATGGACAAGAAAAAAGTCTGTGCGTGTTTAATACAGGCACTTTTTTTCTGAATGTTTTTGATCTACAGTTGGTTGAATCTGAGGATTCAGAACCTGAGAATACCAGAGAGCCTAACATGTATCTATATATGTGTATATATAGACATCCAGAGATACACAAATGGCTTCTGTACTTCAGTCTCTTATTTTGGTACGAGAGAGGCAGTACTCATTCTCCAATGTCTTATATTAGGATGTCTATTTCCTGTTTTTATTCCTCTTCTTTAATAAATCTGAACAATTTCAACAGAGAAGAGTATCACTAGAATCACTTTATAGTATATGGGAAGATCAGAATTACACAGCTTGGAGTTTTGGAGTTAGTGCTGCCCTGACTTCATCAAAATTTGACATTTTCTGACCTCTAATGATCCTCGCCTTGTTTTCCTGGGCCACTAGAAAGGCAAATTGCATAGAGGCACTTTCAGTTCTTATGAGCAGAAATCGGCATTTTGTAGCAGCTGGGAGCAGCTGCAGAGTACCTCCATGAGGAGAGCCCTTTCCCACCCTGCTGTGCTGTGAGCCCTTCTGCATGAAGGGTCTGAAGTGAAATCTGAGCCAAGGACCTTCCGAGGCTGGCCACCCGTGCAAGGCCACATGGACTCAAGTGCAAAGGCCCTGTCCTCACAGCGAGCCAGGAATAGTGGAAGTGATGAGGCCCGAGAGTAGAGTGGGAAGTTATCTTGGGCCCTGAATCTATAGTCCTTGTCTAGGAGAAAGAGGGGGTGATTTTTTTGTGTATATAGTTCCCAGGAGCTGAGTGACGGGACACTTCTCACCTAGCGAGAAGGGGAGGAGCCAAAGTGCTGTCCTGTGTTTGCCGAATGTCCGAACTCTGGACTTAGTCCCAACAGATGGCACCACAGTGCAAGTTGTTTGGCCTGGTTCCTCTTTGTGTGTGTGCCCTAACACACATGCATGCGTGTGGACGAGTAGATGACCAGTAGGTGGGGAAACATGCTGCAATTAACGAGGCGAAAGTTGTTAAGTGCCTGGGAAGCTTCTGAGCATTCCAGATATGAAGGCTATGGAACAGGCTTTAAGCAACAATTTTGGGGAACTCTGGAATTGGAATAGCTTGTGTGAGCATATATTCCTTATAATGGTGAGTTTTGTAATGTGCTGATATGCTTTATATGAAAATGCATAGATGTCCAGGGGTGGCAGTCCAGTAAAACGTTATGATCTGCCTGCACATGAAAATGAAAACACTCTGGACAAAATATTTGTCCCACATAAAATAAATCTGTTGATTGGCTAGGGAAGAATAAGTGCCAAATTTGTATTTCGGAGAGGTCATGAGAATAAAATAAGCTGTGCAATTAATGACAACGGGGTCTAACATTACATAGACCAGATGCTCACATATGATGGGAAGACTGTAGTCACAGAACAAACAAACCTCCTTCATATAAACAACAAAAAGGGTTTCGTATCTCTCTGCGACATAGTTGAACAATTGTAAATTGCAACTACTATCAGTCAAATTGCTCAGTCCAGTTGGTAACTTGATATACTTAGCTCTTTTCCTCATGGGGAGATCTTCTTCTGCTAAATAATAGTAACTTGGCTGGTAAAAGCATTTTTCCTCCTCAATGTTTCCCAATGATATTACATCCCAAGGTTTTAGAATTTGTTTCTCTTAAGTGATAAATTTTAATTTAAAACATAAAGGTTCTTATTAAATATGTGCCATCCATATGTAATCAGAAGAAATTGTACCAAAGTAATAGATAATTGAGACAAAATTCTCTAGTCTTTGCTTGATAAGAATGTCTTAAAAATATTTGCCAGTGCTTTAAACCTTTATTTATTTGATAAGGTTTAAGCATCTCTATGGGGAATATTAATATAATCAATAAATAAATTTATGTGGAGCCAAAATTTAGAAATGGGGGCAATGCTGAGTTCAGTAATTCAAAGCATCTTCTAATTCTCACCTCTGGTGATGGCATCCTTGAATGTTTGCAGTTCTCATTGCCATTCAGGTAATCTGAACATTTATAATTAGATCTACGGTCACTTCGGTACTGTTGTATTCCAGCATTCAGATTTGGCCTGCTTAAGAAGTTGTATGATGATAGTAAATGTGAATAAAAGAAAGAGTGAATGTTTATTAAGAATGCAATTAAGTATTTGCCATCGGGAACGCGTGAGAGATTTTTGCGAAGTTTATAAACACAATTCCATTCACTGTTGAACACAGTGAATGTGATGTGTAGCACCACCTAGTGGTAGGAGGAGCAGTGACGACTTCCCCCACATAACTGAAAACTTCATCATGATTGTATTTGCAGTCTCATTAGAAAACAACAACAACAAAAACAAAAAGAAAGAAAATAGCTACAACAAATTGTGCTTGGTTAGCACTTATAGCAAGTGTGATCTGCCTAGCACAGTAAAGCTACACTTTGTCTCTTGTACAAAGGATAGTTCACTTCTTTTAGGTAGAGAGTTTATTCATCAGAGAGAAATAAATGAGACAACTTGACAATAAACCTGAAAACCAAGATATAAATGATTAGAGGATTTATGTATATTAGAGAAATGTGTATGACTGAAAGGAATACCATATGCCCTAGATTACTTTTGTTAGTGTGTTTTGCCTCTGTTTCTGAAAGCCGGCTTCAGATGAAAATACTTCCAGATGATTTTATTTCGACATCAGTAATCCAGCCTTATTCTTTCCCCTGTGTGGTACAGGCTCTGGAGGAGGGTCCTGTGATTCTTACCAGGATGCACACAGAAGCCTGCTTAACCCTTAATGCACCTGAGATGCCCTCAGTATATCCTGCCCGCCACACGTGGCACTGCTCACAGGGTGGTCTCTGATACACTGGCCAGTGTCTGTGCCTGTAGACAGGGAGGAAAGATGACAGGCCAGGGAGCAGGGTGGTGGACAGGTTAAAATAAAGGTAGGAGAAAAGGGACAGGCAGGACCATTACTCTGGGGAAACCTCAAGGCATCACCTTAACCAAGTGACCAAGGTTGACGTCCCCTTGTTAAACTGAGATCCTGTTTGCTGACATAATGCAGTGAAAATGATACTTCCTGTATGAAGTATTCTTCCCCTAAATCCACAGTCCCAATCCAATCATTAGAAACATTAGAAAACCCAAGTTGAGAGGCATTCTACAACATTTGTGAGCAAAAGTCTTCAAAAATATCAAGATTATGCAAAATGAAAGTTAGACTGATAAACTCTTACAGATGGGAGGAGACGAAAGTAATTCATTGCTAATAAGTAAATAAATACAGAGAGTACTTTTTCTTGTCTGGAGCTTGGAACAGTAAAAAAGGAGTTTGTGAAAACACTGGGGAAATGTGAATGATGTGTGTATTTTCGTTAATAACATTATACAGTAGTCCCCTGGGGTTTTGTCTTATCTGAGGTTTTGTTTTCTAAGGTTTCAGCTACCTATTGTCAACCACAGTCTGAAAATATTAAATGGAAAATTCCAGCAATAAGCAATTCGTAAGTTTTAAATCGCACTCCATTCTGAGTAGTACGAAGAAATCTCATGGTCTTCTACCTAGACTGTGACTCATGCCCTTGTCCAGTGTATCCATTTTGTATTCGGGGCTCATCCATTAGTCACTCACTCCTTAGTTCCAATGCCACAGTGTTTTTGTTTGAATAGCCCTTATTAACTTAAAAATGGCCCTAAAGTACGTGAATAGTGATGGTGACATTTTGGATATGTCAAAAAGTAGCCATAAAGTAATTCTTTAAGTGTAAGTGCAAAGGTCTCAACTTAAATTTTTAAAAAATCATATATTTGAGATTGCTAAGATCTGGGATAAGAACAGATCTTCTACCTGTGAAACTGTGAAGAAGGAGAAAAATCACATACTAGTTTTGCTGTCACATCTCAAACTTCAAGTTATGGCTATAGTGTGTGTAGGCACTTGGCTAGGATGGAAAAAAATTAAATTTGTGTATATATGTGTTGGAATAAATGTAAATGTAAAAAGGGTTTGATAAGATCTGGAGTTTCAAGGCATCCACTGGGGGTATTGGAACATATCTCCCATGGACAAAGGGGAGACTATTACCAAAGTTTTGCTTTCTTGGTTTTGATCATTATATTGTACTAAGGCTATGTAAAATAATAACCTTAGGGGATTCTGGGTAAGGGAGGTATGAGAATTTTCTGTTTAATTTTTGCAATTTTAATATCTAAAATTCTTCTGATACTAAAAATGAAAGGATGACATAAGACAGGAAGAGCCCAATTGGTCTCAGAAAAGAAGGGCCCCTATTGAAATAGCTCATCTTTTTTTTGGCTGGATGGGGGTGCTGGGGACCAAACTCCAGGCCTTGCACTTCCTAGGCAAGCACTGTACCACTGAGCTAAATCCCCAACCCTGCCTCATTCCTTATTCCAGGTTTCTTCTCCCTTTCCAAAGGCTGTGTGGGGTGGCCTGTGGACCTCCCCTCCCTGTAGTACTTGTTGCTCCCAGGTGGAATGACCCTGTCCTCAGCTCATTTCATACTAAAACTGGCTCCTGGCTCCCCTTCTATCTCTTGTTCCTGAATCAAGCAGAGAGAATTTGGTTGTTTTTTTCTTCTGCTTTCCATGGCTGGTAAAGTGAAGGTATGGAAGGTCTCTATCCATGATTGACTTTGTCCTGTAGTAGACAGCAATCTTAATCTAAAGGGCAGGTCTTAGAGGACAGAAAGAGCTGAGATAAGAGTCAGAGGAATATTATGTTCCTTTTATATAATATCTGTTGCACCTCTTTGTCCTTATTTACTCTTATGGTTTCTCGTATCAGAGAAACAATTTGATGTGTACTCATGAGTGTCTCATTTATTTCACTTAAGAGTATGTCCTTAGGTACATCCATTTATCTACAAATGTCTAATATTCAAAAGAGAGGAAAAACTAGAAAGGGAGAAGGGGGAAAAGTAGGAGGGGGAAAGGAAAGAAAGGGGAAAGGGAAAAAAATGGAAAAACATAAATAAACCTGCTGTAAATAGGGAAGGGGGGAGCAAAAGGGAGGGATAGGGAATTAGGAGGAAATCCAAGAAACATCATGTACAGGTACAAAATAGCCATGATGAATGTGATCATTATGTATACAATGTACTGATACATATTCTTGGTTAAAAAAAAAAAAAAGAAGAGTCAGAGGAAAAGGGGATGGTTATGGGGTGAAAAGATGGGACCATGACTTTGGGTGTTCCTGATGGTTCATTTAACATGCCCTAGATTTTCCAGTTCACCTTTGATATTCTGCCCTATTTCTGGCCCTGGTGTTTAATCTTTGGTGTATACATCGTGCTTTATGGGACCAGCTGAGGGAGCAGAGCAGACCAGGAGCAATTACTGTGTACAGGGGATAGTGGGGAGAGAGAAAGACCCAGCTCCAGAGCCCGGGGGCAGGCCTGGCCTGCCCATAACTGAGTGGTTCATCCCAATGGCCAGTGTGGTAAGACTTGAGTTCCTATCTAGGTGCCTGGCATGCTGGTGTTTTCTGCTTCTGTTCTTAAACACACACTTGTATATCTGGAGTTCTGGTTTAATAGAGTAATGAAAACCTCCCTCAAAACATTTCCCTTCTGATATTTATAACAACTGTAAAAGGAGTTTTATCCACATTACATTTTTACTTAAGCAAAACAATACCCGCTCCATCTAGAGACGCCAGGAGGCTAAGAGTATTTCCTTTTATTAGTTGATTTGCTTATCTTTATTGAATATGTTTTATAAAACTCTTTCATGCAAGACAGGGGCTATGAATGCTTATGTAGCTAAAATGATTTCTGTGATTTAATACTATTCATCACTTATTGTTGGCACTTTTCCCATTTTATTGGATATCTTTTGAATCATTTTTAGAACAGAAAAATATTTGAACCCTGTAATGTGTAAAGTGATAATAACTAAATATGTTGACCTACCACAGTGTACTGAAAGCTGCTAAATGATCTTCTGGGCATAGTCTGAGTGATATTAGTAACAGTATTAATAATTTAAGTAGATCCTATTATTTTCTGGATTTTTATACATCAGCAAACAGAAGCTCTAAATGGTGAAGTAGCTCTCCCAGAGAGCTAAGTAATAGGACTGGTGCTAAGCCCAGGTTCACCCACCTCTAGCATGACAGTGCTTCACCAGTAAGGTATTCTGTCAAGCTCTCTGACAGATTTGTCCATAGGTAGTTCCTGCCAAATAGCAAGCCATCTGGTAGCTACAGAGGGGCTTCCTTAAACCAGACAGTGACTTGGACATGTGCACTTCTGCTCTTGTACCTTTAGTTTGAAAACTGAGCAGCATAACAAAATCCTGTTGAAAAAGCCAACTTGAAAAAGCTATTTAAACATCTATTTTAAGAGATGTTTCATCTGTTGGTTTATTATGGAGTAATTGAAGCCACTTCTGTTTCTAATCAACTCCCTGTCCCATCCCCCCATCATAGAACTCATGTTATTGGACATATCAGAAATTTTAGGCCACTGAATTTTTTTCTTCTATTTAGACACACACACATACACACACACACACACACACACACACACACAACTAACTACTAAAAAACCTCTTAAGTGAACCAAATGAGTGACTTCAGTGAGCTTCAAATGAGGAAGCCAACTATGGTCAGAAAGAGAAGGTTGCTCAGTCGGTGCTTCTGCCAGTGTCCCGTGGCTGCCTTCACCAAGCAACCCTGTGGTCAGTCTCCTTGGCACTGTAGGGATTCCACAGCCGGGCATTCTCCTACTACATTGCTGTGTCACTGCCAAAACCCATCTTTTGCATTCTTTTGTATATTTTTCACCTTTGGATTGACATTTTAATTTTTATTCTTTAGGTATGTTAGTGTTCTCACTCAGAGCACAGCTCAATTGTCACTTTAAGCACTATTCTGTCTTCATCATGACTGTTATTAATAATGTTCACCTAAGTGATTTCCTGCCAGCTGGTCATCATTAACAACGGGCTCATACAATAGTGACCAGACCACTGACCACATACAATATGGCTACTGATTTCAACTTCTTTTAGTTCTAGTGAGATAGAAGCATAAACAGGTGGGGTGTTGGAAGCAGTGAGTCTCTTAAACATGAAGACTGGCTTTTGCATATGAAGAAAGGATCGCCTTGCCTAAGGTTAAAAAGACTGAGTCCTGAGAATGTAAGTTGGAAAAAAAATTACATGCCCTAAATTGTATACATTTAGTCTTGGAGGATTTGCAGCAATCATAAAAATATTCCCCAAATGGAACCAGTTATAGCATTATCTTTTCTCCTCTCAGAACTAGCAAAATAAAGCAATGAATTGAATCGAATCAGGAGTCTATTTACATTTATATTTCTGCTTTTCATCTCAGATGTTTTCTTAGATATTTTGATGCATATAGATTTGGGGACTCGGCTAGTCTGATTGGCCTTTAGATCCTTGTAAGTAATTTGTGTTTTATGGCTGTTGCCTGCTTGTAAAAGATTAGTGGGAGAAATCTGAGTCCAGACAGGAAAAAGTTTGCTTTTTCTCTCTTGAGTGTTCAGAGTAGGAAGTAATCAATCAACTTATGGGAATAAAATTCTTTTTTCCCCTTTCAGAGTTCTTACTTGGATTAGATCTCTTTCACTAGGAAATATCAAAGTTGCCAGGCTGGTTTGAATGACTAAGTCAAAAATGATGTGTTTGTTACGGTCATAAATCTTTGCAGATTCTCATTAAGTTCAGGTAATTTAACAAAGGGAACTGGATTAAGCCTCAACTAAAGTTACATCCCAGAGCTAACTGTTCCCCTCATCACCTTTCCTATTTGAAGACATGTTTGCACTAACTTCATGTTTTGAAAAGTTCTGTCTGTGATGATTTTATGTCACAAACAAAGCTTTTAAGTAAACAAAAACTTGCATCTGTTTTCTCTTCTTTAAAAGGTTTTTCCCAGTGGACTCTAATTATCCTTGTAGTTTCTTTCATCAAATGTTGTGGGTTTGCTTTTTTTCTTTTTAAGAAATAAAGGCCATTTGTTTTTCTTTCTAATGGGGTCTTACTCTTTCTCCCTGGTGTAAGAAACCTTGGAATTACAGTAGTATCTGTTAAACAGGCCTTTTCTGAAGCTAGAGACTGTACCCAAATGCCCTGCAAGGGTTTAATGATGGAAAGAACACAAGTGGATCTGTTTTATATTTGTATGGGGGGAGATCATAGGGAACTAATTTTTGTGAAGAAAATTCTTAGGATTTTCAGGTGCATTTGCCCTATGGCAGAGGGTGGCAAGTTATATAGCAAGTGTTGGAGAAATTACTTCTCAGCTCCAACTGATCATTACCATGTAGAAAAATGAACTCATTATTTCCGTGTCCTCTGATTTTTAAAAACATGTTGGAAACTAACGTACATATTAAAAATCAAAACCTAAACCGAAACAAAATCAAATTCAACACGGATGGGGCAAATCCATCTTAACTGAAACTGAATGGTTGGTCATTTTATACCCTTATGGGAAAGGTTGACTTATGGGGACGTACAGGAAAAGCTAGAGTTAGACAGTAAACAGCTGCCATCTACCAACAGATTTTCAATCTGTGAATTGTAAGACCTTAATGTTTAATAAAATCAAGCTAAGTTCTCAGATGAAACTACTGTAGAGATAAAAGGAACTACAACAGGATAAGAGTGTAGACCCCGTATAGTAAGCAAGACAAATATTATTTTGGCAACTTAATTTTGTTTATAGCTTGCTCATATAGATAAATGTGTGAAGAAGTATCAAATGTATTTGTTACAGTGGGTCTTAATTTTTAAAAAATTGAAAAACACTGGCTAGTGTAAACAAAACTCCTGTTGGAAGGGACTAAGACAAATGTACTTCTCAAGCTCCCTTGAGTAACTAAGTATGAGCATTGTATGCTATGGATTCTAAATTCTTTTTCACACTTACATGCCCCGAGCCTGGAACTGTACTACTTGTTACATGAGAGATTTAGTACTTATTCAATGAAAAGAAAAAAATTTAAAATAACCCCTTTTATTAGGAGTCAGCATTTTTTTTTTTCTGGAAAAAGCCAGGTAGTCAACACTTTGGGCTTCGTGGGTGCTGTTGTCCAATCTCTGACATAACCATTGAAGTATACAAGCAGCCATAGGTAATACATACATGAATAATGTGGCTGTATTCCAATAAAACTTTATTTACTGAAGTGGTAAAACCACTGGCTGTACTTTGCAGACCTCTGGGCTAAGCTTGAGCACCCACAAATGCCAGTCAAGAGGTATGATGGATGATTACCTTCAAGTTCAAGACCCAGTCCAGTAATCGAAGCGCTCCCTGCTGCTGTGTGAGAGTTAGACTGGGATTCTCTGTCCTGGGATTACATAACCATAGACCAGGGGAACTTCTTGAACAACAGAATTGTTTGAGATGATGCCATTTTCTAGATATGTAAATACTGGCTCAGCTACAAACATTCTATTTTGGAAAGGACATATAAACACCTAAGTAGTTGTTGCTCATTTATTTTTAAAGTTTAATAACCCCATTTTGATGTGTCCTTGACTTTGTACTTGAGTGTTTTTAGGGTATAAATCTTTCTCTACTCTTTTTCCTTTGTCCATTTTTAATTTTTGTTTATTTTTGAAAGCCTGGGCATCATGGAAAGCATTTGGAAGGAGAAATAAGGGACACAATGAGGTCCTACACCTGACCTCTATACTGAGAAATGATCCCACAATGTGGTTTAATTCAACATCTTGTCTCTGTGGGTGAAGAAATGTCAAGTTAGGAACAAAAGTTGGGGAAAGTTTTTGAGGATTATTAAATGCATATTTAAGGACTTTGGACTCTAGTCTAGGTCAGTACTATCATAAAGAAATACATAAGTGTAATTTGAGGATTCCTAACACAAAGAAATGATGCATGTTTGAGGAAATGGGAAGGCTAATTATCCTGATTTGGATCACTACAAGTGGTATGTTTCAGATTATCACACTATATCACACAAATATCACAATTATAATGTCAATAAAAAGTTTCCAAAATGTAATGGAAACTATATATGCAAGTTTAAACTTTCTAGTAGCCACCACAAAATGTCAAGAATAAAAAGGTGAAATTAACTTTAGCAATATTATAATTTAAACCCGTATGTCTAAAATGTAATTCAGTAGGCAATCAAAATAAAACACAATAAATGAGACAGCTTGCATTTTTCATACTGAGCCTTCAGAATCAATTATGCATTTTACACTTGCAGCACATCTCAGTTCATATTAGAGACTTTTCAGGCGCTCAGCCTCCCATGAGGTTGACTGCTATCGTATTGCCTGCTGTAGCTTGGGAGGCAGTGTCGGGGAGAGGGGACTGAAGGCTTTAACCGGAAGACTGATTGCACTGATGTCCTCCGGTTTAGCTGTGGAAGCAGTCTTCATACAGCGGCATAAGTCAGGTAGGTGGCTGTTGAGAAATCTAGAGTACGTATGACGGAGTTACAGACTCTAGCGGTTCCATGGGCATGGCAAGTGGGGAATACGTGCTGGACATTTTCTTAGTGGGAATTCTACATCTTTCTGTGGAATGCTAGTAGCGATGAGGGAAAGGAGCAAAACTGATGATTTTTAGCTTGGGCTTATTTATTAGTAAATGCAACTGTAATTGTAAACATGGAAGACTAACAGATATCAGAAAGAAAGAAACGACTTTATTGAGACATGTGAAATGGAAAATGCTCTGGGTACTTTGGAGCTCATGAGTAAGCTCGGGCCTGGGAGCCATTCTCAGGGCACAGTCGTTGAACCCGTGCCAGTCGTCAGCACAGCTGGGATGTGAGCATGTGTCCCAGGACTTCATATTCTGACCTCACAGAGGGTTAGTATCTCAGTTCGTGTCACGCATGCAGAATCGTTTAGAAGGGACTTTACTGTTGACTCTTATTTTTTAAAAAAATTGATGAATGGATGGGTTTCTTGAAAATTTTTTGATAGAGGAATGTATAGTTATGTGTCAATAAAAATGCAAAATGTATATTTAGAATCGAGTTCATGGGCAGATGGATGTTTGTGTCCAGTTCCCTCGAATTTTTACTGTATTTAAAATTGTATAGTTAAATACTGATGGTGGAGTAAAAGGATAATTTCAGGTTCAGTGATATCAAATGCTATAAAAAGATTGAATAGAAGTTTGGGGGGTTATCTAGTTGGTTAGAAAGTCAGACCAGGTGGGCTTTTGTGATGTGGCAGAAACCAGACAGCAATGAGTTGATGAGCAAATGGAAATTCATCAGAAAAGACAAGAGATGTAATGAACTTCACCCACACATCCATCTCATAACTGGTGCCTCCCGTTTCTTTCCTGGACTTGAGCTGACCACGGGGGTCTTTTTACTTGCTTTTGTGACCATTATGGCTATTCATCCATGGAAATAAGACTCCTCAAGTTGAAAGAGGGCTTAAAATGAATTTGGTGTTTCTGTCCTGCTTTCTTCATTGATGTGGTTACTAATGCATGATGATTTAATCAACAGTTTATCAGAAGTTTTTAGCTTGCTCTTTCTAAAATTGTGGATTTTCTTCTTTGAATGGATGCTTATGGTTTTCAGCATTAATTATTGAACACATGAAGCATCTAATATGCCTGTATAATTTTCTTGAGTATTTTGGTAAAATGATAGCAGCCCCTTTTCAAAGCACTGATGAATAAGCCTGTTCTAAACTCCATTACCAAGTATGAAAAGAAAAACAAACTTTCTTTAAGAATCTCCATCTTTTGAATGCTCACTTCAAAGTTCCATGAGAGAATGAAGAAGTTTAAATATTTTGTGTTTTCTCTCACCAACACTTGCAAAAATATTTTTTCAAGTTTCAGCCACTGACGATTTTTCCATAAGTGATAAATTCTTATTTCTTCACTATGAATACCAAATATCAGATAACCTTCAGACCCTGTCTTACAATTTCTTTCTCTTCTTGGATATTTTGATGATGATAAGAAAGCATTTAAAACAAAATGAAAACAAACAAACAAACAAAACTCTGAGAGTAAGAAAACCAAACCAATTTGTTCTTTTGTCGTCTGACTCACAAATGTGTTGCTTGTAAACAAAAAACATACACTGTTGTAGTGTTTCACTTCCTCCTTAATTGATAGTGGTTATTTCTCCCTGACTCCTAGAAAAACATAAAGAAAAAACTAGGAAGATATTTCAGGTTGAACATTGTTTAAAGTAAGTGGGGTTGCCATGTGTAAAGTTCAGAGATTATTTCCTCAGGGTCCCATTAGATTTAATAGTGGAATATTGTAAATAAATATTAACTTATTTCACCATAAGTGCTCTTCTAATCTTTTCAGAAATCTATGGGGGAGCCTTTAGCAACTCAGTGACAGACTAAATAGAATTTACTAGGAAGGGATAAAGGAGATGGAAAGAGGGCGGTGTAAGGAAAGGGTGCAGCGACTAGAAGAAATGAAAAAGTTAGTGGTTTAAATTTAAAATATGCGCCTCTTTATTTCTCTAATATCACAATGAAAATAAAGCCGGCCTCTGTGTGACTCTCTGTGTATATGTGATAGGACTTTAAAGGTTTCATTGCATGAAAATTATAGTTGCAGCAGAGGACAATGTAGAAAAGCAGAAGAGCAAGAGAAAAGAGAAAGTACTCTGATCGAGTGCTTCACAGGCCAATCAATGGAAGGGCAAGGAGGTCAGCATGAAGGGGAATGTGACTTAAAAGCAGTTTCAGATTTTCTTAGTGGTCAACCTGGATATTTTCAAGGGATAACTGCAGAGACTTTTATGAGTCCCGATGTTCACAGTTGTTAAGATGTGTACACTTGCTCATCCTGGTCTTACCAGTCTCATGCCTCTCTGTAATTGTGGGTTTTAGTGAATGTCCTTATACTTTTTATTACTTTTTCAGTTTCTTCCATAATTTTGTTTACAAACAATCATTTCTCTCATTTCTGGAGAATGAATAGCTGTACCATCTCCACAGGAATTTAAATGATCTACCCGTATAAAATTAACAAATGGCCGAGTCTTATAAATCGTGCAAGCTACTTACACATCACTAATGTGCAAATGCCAGTCTGTGCATGGTGAGGGTTACCCCCTGTATGACCTTGTTAGTTTGAAAATAAGGTATTTGAAAAGACATGACAGTATTTCAAATATGGCTTTAATGGGTTATTGGTTTGTCAGGGAAAGGAAGCATGAAAATCATTAATCAGACAATGTAAAGAACAAGAAACCCGTGCTATGCTAATGTGAACAGGTATTATGAAATGCTTAGACTTGCTCTGGAATGAAATTTTTTTTTTCTATTTAGAATTCTATAGTTATTTAGCAACATACATCAATGAATAGATTGTATTTTGGATCTATTTTTGGAAGCATATTTCCTTTTCATTGATAAAAAAGCAAATAATAATCCATTTAACAGCATTATGTGTATATTGATTTGGACATGCATATATACTTATTATTATAATATGCTAGCATGCTTTTCAAATTTTGAGTGAAATCATGGCTTTTAAAATAAGCAGTGCTAAAAATAAATTAGCAACTGCATACTTAAGCCGCTTCAATATATTGATTTGGACATCTGGCTTTTATTGATGCCTGTTATCAGAAGTTTTGTAGAATAATCTAGCTCGGTTTTGAAAGCTCGGGCAACACCGTTTTCCTTGAAAACAGAAAGTTCTTTTGCTTCCCCAAGGCCTCTAAAAATTTGAACTATTGAACTCGGATTTGAGTGATGGTGTACTATACTTTGCCAAACGAATTGTTTCCCTTTTATAACATCCATCAGGAAAAAGGGAAGTGTTTAGCTGGCCAAACTGTTTCCCAGGAAAGGTCTTTTTGTATTTGTTTATTTAAGTCAAGGTAACTTTAAAATGAGAGGAAAACTTCACACTATGTTCTCACGTAACATTTAGGTCACCAAAAGGTGTGAGTCCATGGGTTATGTTTTATGGGCATAGAAATGCCAAGAGAGTAGTTTAAGAAAATAGGTGTTCTCTAGTCAAAAAAAAAAAAAAAAAAAGATTTATTCTTTTTAACAGCGGTAAAAAAATAATGGTACAAAGAAGAGATGTTTTACATATTTTCAGATTTTAGAGACAACAACAACATACTATAAAGTGCACCTAAAATTGGTTTTTGTAAATTAGAAATACTTAAGTTCAGAATAGTGTGACTGAATTTACTCACACCTTATTTAATTTCTATTTGAAAATCACACAGTTTGTACTAAATCTCCCAGTTTTTCTGGGAACTGAACTCTTGATTAGCATTTGAAATGACCTCAGGGTCATTTAGTCCAATACTTATCTGATAGACCAAAGTTTATTAAAACAGTTCCATAACTATTCCAGTCATCAAATGATGTTTTTAAGATAGGTTGTCAAAATACTGATATAAAGTAACTAACTCGGGTAGTAGAATCTTGGTCCACCGCCTGTTTTGCCTGCTCCTTGCTCCTTTTTGATGGGACTAGCTGTTTTGAGATGTAGTATTGTACAATTACACTTGTAGTATTGTACAAGTTGTGTTCGGTACAACTTTAGAAGTATCATTTTATTAGCTCATATTAAAGTTAATTTATTGCTGGCTTTGTGGCACGTGCCTGTAATCTCAACACTTGGGAGGCTGAGGCTGGAGGATCAAAAGCTCAATCAAGTCCAGCCTGTGTAAATTAGTGACTTAATGAGACCCTGTTTTAAAATACAGCATAAAAAGGAGTTGGGATACAGCTCAGTGTGAAGGTCCTGGGTTCCACCCCCAGTACTGAAAAAAAATTTATGAGAAAGATAGTAAATTATTCTGCTTAAGGTTGTTTTGAAATTTTGAATTTGTTCCAGCGAGATTATTAGGAAACTGTTGGAGCATAATGTCAATTTTGCATTTGCTCACGCACATATTTACCTCAGAAAAGACTAGATGAATGCCAAAAACTTCACCCAGCTGAACCCAGCCACACAGGTTACACAAACTACACCTGCATGCGTCAACCATCTTCCCCTAGCTCATCTCTTTTCCATTTCTTCACAACAAGTCACAAGCTTCCAGTGTCTACTTCTACAAGAAAACGTTAGGGCTTTTTCAAAAGTACAGCATCACAGTTATAGATTTCTTAACCATTTAACACATAAAATTTGCTGCCATTACTACTATATTTTGTTTTGTTTTGTTTTGTCTTCAGTGTACCAATGAAGAAATTTTTTGAGTGTTGTACCCCAGTCCCATTTTCCCCCATATGCGCTATATATATGTATAGACACATATTTTTTTTTACAATTTTATGCACCAGTGATTTTAAGAATGGATATGTTGGCATTATTACACAACTGACTGTATTTGCTCACCTATTACAGTAGCAAATGCAAAAAAATGACCACCTTTGCAACTATAGGTGGTCATATAGTTTAATGTAGTTCCTCCCATTCATGCATTTTACTATGTTGCACATCTGTGTGTGTGTGTGTGCACATGTGTGTATGCATTGTTTTTAACCTAATGGATAATATCATGGGAACAATTTCTTACAGTGATTTCGTCAGTTAGGAATGTAGCATAAACATTTCTAACTATGTCTTTATGAGTACTGGAATGACTTCTAAATACCTTTTTCAGAATATACTGTAACTTATATTCCAATGTTTGTTTTGCCTTTAGGATACTTTCTAAATTGGGGCTATTATAAATAGTATCTTCTATGAAAATCTTTCTTTGTAATGTTATTTCTATTATTAAGAGTTGTTTAGAATGTGTTTCTAGAAATAGAATCATGCGTCAAAGGCTAAGAACATTTGATACATGCTGCTAAATTGATTTCCAAACTGATTTTATAAATTTACATTCCTGCCAGTGTTGTACAGATAAGAGTTTTCATGTCTTAATGATGAGAACAATGAAGATGAAAAAGTTTACTTGGATGGGAAAGTGTGTCCAATTATATGAATGTTTAGATTTTCTTGAAAAAGAAGATATACAATGCTAGGTATCTGGATACTTCGGTATATAGCTGTGTCAAAAATGTTCAGCTTATCAAACAATACAAATGTTTTTCTAGATATCTGGACATCAGTCAGTTACCAATTGCTTACCTATCTTGTATATTTCATATAAACAACAAATTTGGATAGCAATAATAATGGAAAAATCAATGACTATTTTCAATACATGAAGTAATTTAAATTCAAATAATTGCTATACTTGCGAATAATTGTTTATATTGCCTTAGTCTCTGTAATTCCTTCTACTCAGGTAAGACTGTTATTAGGGTCTATTGGATATCATACTACTATCGTTTGTTTATTTATTGTTTCATTAGCTATGGTCAACTTCATTTCTTATTTGGAGTACTGGGATATGCTTAGGAGGAGATACCAATGGGCCCAGGCTACAGATTGGGTTAAATAAATTTTCAAGTTCTCTGTGGAAGCTCTGGCTTTTAAATAGATTTTAAGGATTTATTTAAAAAAAATTGAAATATCACATAGATTCTGATGTCTGGCTATGCTGTAAGTCATTTCACCAATCCTTATATTTCAATGTTTAACTTGATGCCGGTATTTCACGATGACAGATGAAACTGTAGCAGACTCCTTGTAACTAAGCCGTTAGTGCTCCCCCAGCATTATTTTCTTAGGATAACTTCTCAGAAGAAAAATGGTTGAGTAAAACTGCACCTACATTTTTAAGATTTTTGACAGATATTGCAAAATTGCTTTTTGAAAAAGTTGTATCAAATTCTCACTGGTATTGTGAGAAAGGGCATTTGATTGGGTTCTAGATTAACAGCCATTTTGAGACCACACGTGCGTGCGTGCGTGTGTGTGTGTGTGCGCACGCATACGGTGAACACCTGCTTTCTCAGAATGTCTATATGTATGCAGGCAGTACTCTACTTATAATGTTTTGATTTGTAATTTTTTACTTTACAATAGTGCAAAAGCAACAAAGCACTTAGGAGAAACCACACTTGGAATTGTGAATTTGTATCTTTTTCCAGGCTTGAGGTTCATGGTCTGATCCTTGTGATGCTGTGCAGCTGCAAGCGAGCCACAGTCTCAGGCTGCCCTGGTTCGATATGGGGGAAACGAAGGAGACTGTACAGTGGCTTTAGATGTTTTGTTTTTTGTTTTTACATCATGTCATGTCTACAAAATGCTCCTCTGTGTGTACAAGAGATATTCAACACTTTATTATAA
The DNA here is from genome assembly GCA_004026905.1 of Hystrix cristata. Taxonomy (NCBI): domain Eukaryota; kingdom Metazoa; phylum Chordata; class Mammalia; order Rodentia; family Hystricidae; genus Hystrix; species Hystrix cristata. The sequence continues at coordinate 33,618 of PVJO010010073.1, forward strand.
AATGGGCTTGGTGATGATTTTCCTTAATCAGGCTAATGTAAGTATCTTGAGTATTTAAGGTAGGTTGGACTAAGCTGTAATGCCTGGTAGGTTAGGTATATTGAATGCATTTTTGATTTATCATCATTTTAATTTATGATGGGTCTATGAGGGCATAATTCTGCCACAAGTTGAAGAGGATCTGTGTGTATTATGTGTTTGGTTATAAAACTGTAACAAAAGCTATTATCAAAGTGTGTTGGCTTCCTTGGGCTGCTCATTAGATATAAATTTTGGAGCATGCCTGAACTGGATGCAAATGGCAGTCCCCTTGGTTATAGTGATAAAGTGCTTTCTAATAAGGATCTAAGCCTGGCTTTGTCCTAAGTTATTGAGACAAGGCTCTAGATCTTTCTGTGATTGAGGGTTTTATTTTTGTTTTGTCTTTTGTATTTTTGCTCTTTTAATTAAGAATGCCAAACCTGGTGATTTCTGTTGGTTCCCTCCAAGCCTGAGATTGTACTGTTTCATGTGTATTCTCTATTGGGCTGAATGAATATGGACTAAGGAACGTGTGTGGGTATGACTGTGACAGAGTACCCTCAATCTCTCATTCTTCCTCTAAACCAGGAGTGAGAGTTAGCGCTGTTTGTTTCTTCTCCAGGCCTAAAGGCTCTATGGACTGGCAAAGTGGGGCAGATAGTAAGTAAGGCAGTAGTAAGCAACTCCAGGAACACATTGTAGTAAGGCAATGTAGTAAGGCAGCTAGAAAGCACTGTAGTAAGGTAGCTAGAAAACAACTCCAGGAACACATTGAAAACTGAGAAGTGATAGTAACCTACAGGACTGAGGATCTTATTTAGTTTAGGCCAGGCAGAATTGAAATTTATGGAAACCTTAGTTCCATGAATTAACATCGTACTGCATAAGCTGTCCTGCCAAAGAAATACCTTTTCTACCTTTAGTACTAGAAATGAAAATTGTCATTAATGCATCATCAATCAATTTACTGGCAAAAAAGAAAAATCCTCTAAAGTAGTTACTTGTACTAGGAACAAAGAACTAATTTTTAGGAAGAGCCCCTGCTCTTCCATGGTGGGAGATATTAATTAAAATGGAACACCTTAGATTCTGTGTGGTATTAAAGGTTCTGGGACAACTCCAACACTGCTTTAGTGGTTTTAAGGATACGTAATATGTCTGTACATTACTCGATACTCCTTCCTTCAAGAAGTGAAGCTTAATCTTCCTCCTCTTACTTGTGTACTGAACCTAGTGACACACTAACATACTTACAACAAATCAAATACAGCAGAAGTGATGGAATAGTTATTTCCAGGGTTGGCTTTTAAAAGACTGTGCTTTGAGTCTTCGGTATACTTCTGCCTTGGAACACACAAAGTAGGGGAAATAAGGTGCCATGTTTTGTGAGCAGCTCAGTGGAGATGCCTGGCTGATGCCCAGGGTCCCTCCCAGGATCCTGGAGATCAGCTAGAGTGGAACTTCCTGTCCAGTCAAGCTGCATGTGACGGAGCTCCAGCTAATGACTCTAGTGGAATCTCAAGACATGTGCTGAGCCACAATTTCTCATACTCCACAATGGTGGGAGATAATCAATGTTTGCTAAGTTACTTAAGTTATTAAGATCTAGAGTCTTTTGCTGTGCAGCTATTGTTGATATATCCACCACTATCATTTACTAACATTGTGCTTATTAAGCCTGAGTGTGCACCCAGTTACCTAAAGTGCTCATTAAGATACAAATTTCTGGTACTCCTTCCTACAGATCCTGATTCAGACGCCTGGGTGTTTGTATCACTCACAGGCGCCCAAGTGACCCAGGTGCTGGTAGTTTGGGACTGTTTTGTGAATGGTAAGGCCTTTATCTGGTTCCTGGAAAACTTTGCCATGAATGTGCTCCCCACAGAGGGTAGAGCTTTTCCATGGTACTTTCCTGGGAAATTTTCCTAGCTTTCCCAATCCACTTTGGAGCTTCTGTTTGCTGCCCAGTATCAAAGAGAATGTAGTGTAATGGTGCCAGTGGATACTTCTGTGACATTTAAACTAGCTGGGATTTTGAATGCCTGTTTGGAGGTTCTACCAGGGAAGTGCAGCAACTCATGTACCCTTGACCAAGGAAACAGTCCTCTTGTACTGGAAGTGATTGTCCTCTTCCACCAGGCGTGCAGCTTCGGGAAGGACGCACATGAAGCAGTGAGGGAGGAAGGGGACACCTGTCGAGCCAGCCAGATCAGCCGAATCAACCCTGGCAATCAGTAGGGTGACAGATGTCCCGGCCAGCTCACCCTCACATCCCCTGCTGGGCTTTTGATAGCCATTCCATCAACTGGTTCATTTTCACCTCATTCTTTACCAATACAATTCTCCTCTCCCCCTCCTTAGCTTCTGTTGGCTAAGTTCTCGACACTCTTTTGCATGGTCTTGTGATGTCCGGGAATCTCTTAGACAAACACAAAGGAAGCTAGTATCTCTGAATGATAAGAGAGCTGTAAGAGCTTTATAAGAGGGGAATAAGAACTATAAGCTAAAATGGTTTTTCCATCTTTTTCCTGATATACATCATCACAATTAGAAGAGATGGAAAGAGAAAAACCCTAGCTGGAAACAGAAGTCAACAGCATAGAGACTTGTGAGTCCAGAGTCTGTATAAGATCTTTGAATAATGTTTCTGTTTTTATCGGACTAGTGAAATCTCATTTACAATGTCTTATAAATTTGGAAAACTATGAACTCAAACTAGTATCTAAGAATTGCATTCCTTTTTAACCCCAAACATCATTTTTAGAGCCCCTTAAAGGCATGTTTCCTTTTCCCATAGTGTAGGAGCTTGCAATTTATAGAGGAATCAGGGAAGAATTCACTATAGAGTAACATGCAGTGTCAGGTAAAGGGTGCAGATTGGATCAGGGAATTTCATAACTGAGATAGTTGGGAAAGTACTGGGGAATTTGGGGAAAAGCCGCCTGAAGAAGATGAGATCATTAAAAAAGGACAAGAACTAGATAGACATTGGGAAGAATGTCTAGGTGGTATGACCACAAAATAATAGGAGGGGCAGGGGATGATAAAGGATTGATTTGACTATAATGGGTATTTTGTGTATGAGGAATTTTCAAAATAAAACGAGGAAGTCTAGAAGTTTTAGAACTTTTCGTGGAAAGAGAAAAATGTTAAGCAAGATAATGAAATATGTGCTTAAATATTTTAGTATGATTGATATAACAGTGGGTATAGACTGAATTAATGGGGAGATGTGATGTTACTTGTGAAACTAGAGAATATAGGAGACGGAAGTTCTTAGTTCAATTAGGATACTATAACAAAATTACCATAGACTGAGCAGCTTAAACAGTGAACAGTTAGGTGTAGAGTCTGAGAAATCTCAGAGGTCCCGAAAGATCTGGTCTCATAAGGGCACTCCTGTTGGCAGAGTGCTGTCTTCTTGGTGTGTTCTCACATGGCAGACAGAAGGAAGCAGTACTCCTGTGTTCCTTAAAAGGCTCCTAAATCTGATTACAGAACCTTCCCCAGCCCAGCCTCCTGACACCATCATATTGGGGTTTAGGGATTTTCACATATGGATTTGGGGGACTATAAATACTGAAGGGCAACTGGGTAGGCACTGGGTGTAAGGATGGAGAATACCAACGGTTGGCACTCCGTCAAGGAGATGACAGTAATCATTTTGGCTAGAGGTGATGAAGACCTGCACCAGGAAAGATTAGAGAGGAAAAATCATCAGATTTTGGTGTCTAGTTGGTTTTGGAAAATAAAAGGAATATAAACAATGAGTTTATAGTTTTTGGTGTGGTAGTGTGGAAATGAGTGAGACTGAAGGAGTATGGAGAGGTGGTAGTTCTGGATGGAGAGAGACGATGCTGTGGGTGATGGTGAGTTCCAGGTAGAACTTTCCATCGAATGGGCAGAGCACTACAAATGTAGTCTTGGAGTTTTAAAAGATGACGAGCAGGAGGCCTTGGAAGAAACCTTGTATTTTTAAATGAATTCAGGCTCTCCTTGACACACAGCTACTGTAATGCCATGGAGGTGAGAGTGACCAACTTAAATACAGACAGGAAAGAAGCTGGGGAGAACCAAGAACACTGAAAATAAGAATGGACTTTGCAGTTAGGAAGTCACGGTGAACAATCTCAGGGATGTTCATTGTTTGGACTGAAATCCAGATATAAGGGTAAAACACTTCAGTTAATTTGGTTGCTATGTTTTTCCAGGATTTCTTGAACTCTACAAGTATACAAAAGAAAAATCCCTTTCTGGCTATTGGGATCAAGCTGTTAAATAAACAGGATCTTATGGTAGAAAAGGGTCATCTGTTTCCTCCAATTCAGTACACACAGTTTTAACTTATTATTTTCATGTCTCCCATGTCCCTAATGGGATGCTTAGCTCCTGGAGTCTGGGCTTCACACGATTTTTTTATTTTCCTGTGGTTTCTGACACAATGCCTTACACATGATAGAAACTCAGAAAATAACTGTTGAATTCCCCCTTTCCTTAATCCTGTTTAAAAAAAAAAAGAGTTTGAGTCTGAAGATCAGGCAGGGACAATGACCTTAGCAAATTACAATCCAACCAGAATCCCTGCTCTGGGGAGCCCAGCTTCTGTGAAAAGAAGCCAATAGATTCAATAACTGCCAATTCAGAGGCGAGCTCTGTGTCACCCTTGGGTTCCAACCACTGTAGCAGCTCTTGCAGCTTCTGTGCTGGTCACCTCAAGACCATTCTTCCTGGTGACTCTTCAACACTTGAACTGTCTCAAAACCTCCATTTCAAATGTCCAAATGCATTGATTTCCTAGGCTTTGCGGGTAAGGTCACAGAAGAAAGAGGCTAAAGTGGATAGCCCCTAAGAAGGAAGATGTCTGGGATATTTCCATCTAAGAGGCAGGAGGCCCAACTTCTGCTCTGAACCTGCCATGTGAGGACTCAATTTAGAACAAGTCAGCTGCCTTCTTTAGGAATCAGTTTTGCCCTCTCAAAAATGGGGTTGACTCCGCATTTTCTGACCACATTTGGACATGTTTGGGGAAACATCCCCAAGCAATTCATAGAGCCATAAAGCACATAGCAACAGTTGAGATAAAGAGAAATGAGGGGGAAAGTCTATCTAGCAGTGTTTTGTTACCCAGAAAAGCATTCTCCTACAGAGTCTCTCTCTTCCTATTGTTTCTTTAAAAATACTTGTACCATTAAAATAAAATTTAAAAAATATTACTATGAAAAATTATATTATAGCAGAAGTGAAATAATTTTGTATGAACACCCATCTATCCATTGCCTATATTCTATTCTTAACATAATGCACTTCCTTTTTTTTGTCATGTATCTTCCCATCTATTCATCTTCTATTCAGTGTGGATCCTCTTTTGCTTTCCTGACACCTCTGAGCACTATCAGTCAGGCACCACAAGTCCATAAGAAAATTGGGGAAAGTTGCCACATGGTCATTGCAACAAATAGAGTTAGCAAATTGGGAAGCCACACCATTTGGGGTAGCTTCTGAGTGAGATGCTCTTCTACAATATTGAAAGAGAGTATTTCCTAAGGGAATACATGAACTAAACAATATAAAGTATTAAAAGGGGAAGATTGCGTTTAAAAAATGATTTTGTGGATTCAAATAAATGATGTCCATCAAAGTAGTCTCCAGTAGAGGTTTGCCCTTATTCCATTGTTGCTGCCACAATAGTATTTTGGGGACATTTTTCTTCTGGAATCCCTCTCAGAACTATGTGTTACAAGAAAACTAGCTTTATTATGCCTGGATGGGCCACACCCTGTTTGGACTCCTAATCACTACTTCTCAAAACCTTGCCTCCTCCCACCTTTCTCCCTTTAATTCCACCTGTTGCTCTGTTTACGCCACCCATGAGTTTGTGTGGGCTGAAGTAGCAGATGTGGATTCCCTGGGATAACAGATGTCCAAGAAGAGACTTTCAGGGGCAACAGCTTCCGCCTCTCTGTGTGATGCTGAGCAACTCACTGCCAAATACCTTCCTCAGTTTCCACTTCCGAAAAATATGGTCAAACACTTCAACTTGCTTTAGAGTTTTGTGATTAAAGAGAAAGAAAGGGGAGGGGGGAAGAAGCAGGCAGAGGAGGAGGAGATAAGGAGAAGGAGAAGGAAAAGGAGAGGGAGAAAGAGAAGCGAAGCAAAGCAAAGTGAAGAGAACAGAAGAATGACAGGGATATTTAAGAATTTCAAACCCTGTATGAAATACATGGGCATTATGATTTAACTGTGTTTCAATAAAAAGAAGGAAAAGAGAGCAGAAAGAAATACATTAAAATGTTAGCTATAATTCTAAGTGCTAGAATTATAGGTGTATGATATTTTCTCTTGTTTCTAAAGTCTTTTATAATGTAATATTATCTTTACCATGGAAGAGTGTATTAGGCTGAGCATTTCATGTTTTTATCATTTTAGGACAAAAAAGCAAGAAATGGTTTTTGAAGTACATGGTTGAAGCAGGAAACAACCAGTCATTTGGGAGAGAAATTGAAATATCATAGAGATGAGATGTCTTTTCTAACAGGAACACTGACTGCTGATTTATGCCTTCCATATCCTAAGATCACTCATTTACTTTGCATCTCTGGGCAGCAGCTGGAGTTTCTCAGATGTAGTGAGAATATTTGAATGTCAATAATTCTTGATGATCTTATCTCTTTTGAGCTATAAGAGGATTTCGGGAGGTTAGGATAACTGTTTGTTAACCTGCTAATGCCTATCATCTGCACAGTGCGGCTCTCCAAGCAGGATTAATGGTGGCTCCCAGAATAGAATTTCCAGCCTACACATCTAGGACACAGCTTTTGTGAGCAGGAAGGTGGGTGGAGTGTGGAATGGCTAGGGACTCATTTTAGATGAACAGAGAGTATCAAGACATGGAGGTTACAGCCAGCACTGGTGATAAGCAGGCTTGGAAAAGGCACAGCTTTTAAATACTTTGGCTGTGCTGCATGATTCTATTTTACCTTTTTTCCCCCACTGCCTTTCCCAAGGACTGAATATGTATCAGAATTTTATTTCTAAGCTAGTTCTCTTCCATAAAAGTTTCAGAAATTGATAGTTATGAAAAATGAACATCTTAAAAATCCTGTTTGGATCAAGTGATAGAAATGGAAGGAGCTGGCAGAGCTTGACTTGAGGATGCTGGCAGTGAATCACCTGCTTCATTTAGTTTGGTGAACTTGATGGCTTCCCATTGCCATCTTGTGCTTTGTGTGTATCTACTGTCTCTTAGCAGCAGTGCGTGTGGATGTTGGATGCTTACCTTCTCTACACATGTGACGTGGTGCCTGAAGAGCCTCATTTTAAAACCTTCATTTCAGAAATATTTCCAGCAATGAGATGGACCGAGTCTGAGGAAAGAAGTGATCAGCTTCCCCTCCCCCTCTGCTCACTGACAATAAGCACATATGAATGCTACATAAAATGCACAACAAAAATCAGTACACCCAGCTAACTAAAAAGAAAAGGATGGTTAGAGCAGTAAATGGAGACTAAGGCAGCACAGCCTGCAGAGGACGAATGGGACAAATGGCCTGACAACAGCCTACCTTTGTCCCAAGTAACAAAACATCCATCTCCAGGTACCCACACATCAAGACAAATGCTTTGACAAATCCCATGTTCCATGACCTCATAGATTAGAAAACTCTACTTCTCAGATTTAGAAAAAATTTCAAGGGCGATCGCCTTGTCTATAGACTTTTGGACAAAACAAAACAAAAACTCATCCACAAGGAATGAAAACCGCATGCCGGAGCTGTGTGTTTGCGTATGGCCTGAGTTCATGCTTCCTGCGAAGTGTGAGAACCACAAGCTAAGAAATCAACCTAAATACTGGCCTTGGGACCATTGAAGCCTTGGTGTCTTTGGCAGAAGGAAAACTGAAAGTGCTCTGGACAAATTTTCGCAACTTGGTTCTCAGGAGACTTCCCCAGAATGATCCACCACAATTGAGGACAAGCTTACAATTAGAAATTTCAATCATGTGAGGAAAGAAACCAACCATTGGAGAATCAGCAGACCCAGCAAACCTCAAGGCAGACCTCAGAAATGTAACACTTTGAAAGACACTCAAATTCTTGTTTGAATTACTGAAGAAATAAAATCTGAAAGTTACAATGAAGAGTGGGAGGGTGTATTAAAAAAGACTTGAAAAAGAACAAAGTAGACTGTGAAATAAAAACATAGAATGCTGAAATTAAAAACTCAATGGATAAAATAAACTGCAGAATAAAATAGCAGAAATACCTAGTAAGATCTGAGAGGTAAACGATTGTTAGAGTTTATATCTAGATGCCCCCCCTAAAGCTTCATGTGTTCATAGGTGGGGCTTTTGGGAGCATATTGGGTCATGGGGGTTAAATGTGCTGTTGGGAGGTGGAACTTGGTCAGAGGAGGCGGGTCCCTGGGGCTGTGGCCTGGAAGAGTGTAACTCCTTCTTCCCTCTTCTCTTTATCCTTTCTGTGTTCTTGCCCTGAAGGTGCTTTTCCTCTGATATGCCCTCTGCCATGCTGTCCTGTCTTTGAGCAGTGATCTATGGACTGAAACCTCCACAAAGTTAAGAGCCAAAACAAACCTTTCCCTCTTTAAATTGTGGGTGTAGGTCATTATATCCTGGCAACAAGGAGAGTGACCAAGACAATCATAATCTCACCAGAAAGCAGAACCAAACAGCTGAAAATTAAGGATGGAAAGATTTGGGGAACTTACCAAAGAGATAAAGGCATGGGAACTATAAAAGGGTGGTTTGGAGATACACAGAATAGCCTGACTAGGTCCAAGATGCATTTATTAAGACTTTTATTTATTTTTTTATTAAGACTTTTAGATGACAAAACACGAAGATCTTTTAGATGAATAAAAAAGAGAATTAATTACGTATAGACCTTTGCTGAAACAACTACTAAATGACATGCTGTAGAAAAAAATGACCGACTCCAGAAGGAAAGCATGATATGATAAAAGCAAAGTTGAGCCAAGATATTGGGGAACATGCTCATATGTCTAAATAATCAGTGATAAAAAAATTAATAAATGTAATACATTAGCTGGAATAAACACCAATCTAATTAGTGGTAAAATTGAAATGAGAAGAAGATGAAGTAGAGACCAGGATTGAAACATTTTCAACCCTTGCATTGATAGGAGGATTGTAACATCAACATTAGAGTTTCTTAAGTTAATTACCATGCCAAAAATTTTAAATGTAACCGCTTAAAGAATAAGATCATTTCTAAGCTGGAGGCAGGTAGTACAAAATGGAAATAAATTTTATCGCTCCAATGGAAGAAGCAAAGAAACACATAAAAAGAAGTGTCAAAAAGATGATAAGAAACATGTCCAAAGTTATAAATAATAAAAATAAAGTAAATGAATTAAAATCCAGTATGAAATTATTCTCACCTTAAGTAATTTTTCTGAAAAAATAAGTATCTGTCGAAACAATGCTGAACCTTTTGAGAACCTGCCTTCAAACTTCTTCAAGACACATCAGTTCAATTATTATCTATACTAATCAGGAGAATGTTTCTGTGACCAGGCAGAAGAAAGTTTGGTGTGTGTAAAACACATCCTTAAGCCATGTCACGGGGTGCTGCTGATGGAAGGGAAACTGTTTTCTTGGATTAAGAGGAAAGAATTCCTAAAAGTAACTTAAACACTTTAGATTCCCAAATAAGCAACAGTAATTCAGCTTTTGGGTCCATGGGATTAATCCAAATGTTTTATTATATAATAGCTGATTGGCCAATTCATTCGACAATAATTAAGAAAAACTATATGCCTGGCACCGGTCAGAGTTGCAACTTTGTGATTTTTAAGTCATGTTTTCACAGCTACTTAACGGCATTGAAAAAGTGCACGTGCCTGTAGTCCCTGCTACTTGGAGGCTGAGGCTGAAGCCAACCTTCAAGAGGATCAGCTGAGCCCCGGGATTCAAGGGCAGCCGGAGCCACGTGGTGAGACTCGGTCTCAAAAAGCAAATAAAACAAAGTGCAGAAACAAATACTGGAAAAAGGAGGTGGCTGTAGCCACATTCTGCTCTGGAAACAAATTCCATAGCCAGAAAGGACGAGAACAACAGCCCTCAGTCTGGCATTCGGGATTTGCATCCCTCGGTCGACTTTGATACTTTGCTAGACTTTTCTACCCTCCGAAGTCCATTCACTCAGTGATTCCTAGAGTCAGAAGATCAGACCTGAACGAGTTGGCTGGATTTCCAACTCAGCAACTGCTGTAGAGACGACAGTAACTAAATACCCCCCACCACACACACCTCTGCGGGCGGCATTGCAGAGTTGCTGGACATCCCTAACATTTTCTTAGTGTGCCTATGTTTCTAATCCTAGATTACCTACAGAAGTTCTATTTCACTTCTCCTGGTCCCAGCTGATTTAAGGTCCATGCTCACGATCTGAGTGAACACTGGCACCAGTGCACACAGGGACCCCTCAGGTATCTGGAAGCAGAGAATTCGTCCTCCTCCTTGATGCCCCCTGCCTCCCAGAAGTGGGAAGTTCTTTGCTAACCACCCCCCCGCCCCCTTGCACTCCAATTTCTGTTTCCTTCAACCTGAAAAAAGGAGATTTTTGCCCCTCTCAGGTTTCTGGCGGAAGATTTGAAAGGCCCATCACTTTCCTCCTTTCCAAGTGGGATTTCCTGTCTTTGTAGAAAGCAGAATCTGAGGAGATCAGATAAAATAGTTCCTTTCCATCCTCTACCTGAAACATACAAGATCACAGGTATATATTGTTCCACCTTACAGTGCACCCCTAAGAATCCATGGGATCTTGTTTAGGGAGCCTTTAGGTATGGCTGGATGCTTTTACCTCACCATGTGAGTGAGTGAACAGCAGCTGGCCGACTTAACTTTTCAGGCTTTGCATCTGCATTGGATACGCAATCCCCTTGTAAAAAGAAGTTCGGGCCTTTCAGGCAACTTGAGTTAGGCGAAAGTCATCTTTTTATGAACTTGAATACTGTGCTGTCATAGTAAATATAAGGTGGTTTATGGTCACGGGGCACACGGATTGGCTTCATAAATGCAGACTCCTGGAGCTCAGCTGGGTGCCTTGATATTTGACTCTTTGGATGGAGTTTGGCCCAGTGGAAATGTTTGCCAGTGATTTCCATCAATGTAGAAAAACAGGACTTACAGCCCATAAATTCTCTCCTGGCCAAGCACGGGGGTGGGGGTGGTTATGGTAGGACCTGGGGGAAGGGCCAGAAGACAGAGGGTGGTGGATGCTAAAGGATTTCCATCAGGATAATGTTTCTTCAGTTTTTGAATCTGTCTTTCACCCTGGACATTTTTATAGGGCCATTCAATCCCAGGATGTAATGGAGATCAGAGCTGGGAGGATGGGGCTGCCATGTCAGAGACTAGATAAGGTTACTGTCCCCCTCCGCCCACCATCCCTCATATGTGCCCTGTGGCCCACGCCAGTGACGGGATGTGAAATGTTTGCAGAATAGACCAGGTTGTCTGTCCTCGCCTCTTTTGGCTCATGCTGGTGGAGGCTCTGTCTGACATGTTTCCTTGAGCATGGTAGCAGCTCAGTCAACTTGCAGCCTGCAGCACCTAATCTTTTACTAGAGACTGAGCTGAAGTTACTACTTGCATATTTTCAAAAAAGAAAGGGTGGGAATGGTGGTAGAGAAAAGGGAGAGAAAGCGTGAAGTCTAGTCTGTCATTAGTAAGTATTTTGACAAGGTACCTTGCTTTTAAGGATTTTGACAAGCGCTTTGCTTGAGGATTTACTGTTGGTAAGGACATTTGCTGTGTAACTTTGTCAGCTGTGGGTTTCTCCCGCACCTGAGCTCTGTGGCGCAGTGAGAGCTCATGCCACTGAGCTGAGCTCTGCCTCAGAGGTAGCTGGCTTCAGCATTATCCCGACAGGAAACCACATTCTTTGTGCTCACTGTGCGTCTGCTCCACAACCCCACATTTGGGACACAGCCCCATGTTTGGGACTCAGACTGGCAAGATGCAAAGCTCTGTCTTTCTGCTGCTTGTGTGAGTGAAATGCCTACTATTCGATGCCATTTCCCTGACCTATCGGAATCCCTCAGTGCCTCCAGACTGGTGGGATGTTGGATATGATGTGGCTAATGGATTGGGGAATGATTCTGCCTGGCTGAATCTCAGGGAGAAAGCTTGAGAGAAAATCAGGAGCAGAGGGAAAGAAAATTGTAGTCTAGTGTTATCTCCCTAAAACAAGAAACTGCTTGATGGTGGTGGATAGAAATACACAGCTGCACCCAAACTTCAAGCATCCCTTACATTGAGGGCAATGGGTCCCCTTACTGGCTGCTCGTTAGAATTACAGGGGGAGCTTGTAAATACCAGTGTCCCTATTTGCTCCCCCAAGACTTGTATTTTATTGGTCCAAAGTGGGATCCAAGGCATCTGTGCATCGTTTAAAAGCTCCCAAGATATGGCACATGGAGGAACAGGGACCTCTGCCTGAGATGTGTTATAAACCGGTATGAGGGAGAAGCAGTTTGGTTTGGTCTATTAGTGGATCTTTTATATCCCTCCTGCCCCCACGGTCTATACATGTAAAGGTTTTGTGCTTTGCTGGACGATATGCCTGGAATTGAAGTTTGAATTTCACTAGCCTTCCCTCAGAGTATAGGCATGAAGACTGTTGCTTTACTTTGGCACATTTGGTTTCTCTATAAGAGAAGAAAATATTTGACAAGGTGTTCTGAAGTGCTTAGGTGTTTTAGCTTAAAAACACATTTTATATTAGAGATCTACATTGCAGTTGTACTTTGAATAAAATTGAATTATAGTTAATTATTTAATGGTACCTTGGTAGGATATTTAGTAATACAGCCACACTGTTTTTTCCAGAACGAAGTCAACTCACTTTATACTGGGCATGCATAATCAACAAGGCTATCCAAACTAATGGATATGCTGAACCCAAAACACACACATGTTGCAATAAAGATTTTTTTTTGTCTCAGTGTTAAGTATGCTGAGTGTGATGATTGTATTGTGATTACTCAGGCGGATGTTTGCTCTTAGGTAATATGAATGGAAGCATTTAGAGATGAGAGGTTACTATGCCTTCCTCTGTAGTTCAACAAGAAGACTCTGTGTTTGCACACACACAGAAGCAAAGGTGGCAAAAAGGGGGATTGGAGTCTAGGTGCAGAGCATGCTATTACTAGTGTGACTTTACTGTCACTTTGAAATTTTTCAAAATAAGAATTTAGGGACTCAGAGAATTACTAAGAAAAAAAGATGGCAGCCCAGCTGTAAGAAACCAACAAACAGCTGAGCACAAGAGAGCATGCCTGTAATGCTAGCGCAGGAGCCCGAGCAGAAGGGTCCTAAGTTTGAGCCAAGCCTGGTCGATTTAGCAAGACTCTGTGTCAAATTAAAAAAAAAAATTAAAAGCACTAGGGATGTAACTTAGTGATAGAGAACTTCTGGGCTCAATCCCTAGGACTGAAGCAGCAAGAAGCCCCACGCTGTCCTGTTTGGATAATATTAATGTAAGAGAGCTACACTAGCTTTCAGGCTTATGGGACACCTACCAGGGAATTGAAAGTTAAAAAGTGGGCCAGTCTTCAAGGTTGTGGATGAAGGGAACACACCTGGAAACAGGAGGATGAGAAGTCAGCTCAGCCATCCAAGACTATGTGGCCAGTGGATATGCCAATAAGCCAGGGCCCAACAATAATAATAACAAAAATCAAAACCATTTATAGCAAACCTGGGAGCAATCTGCCCTGCTCCCACACCCAATTAGAAAATTTCTCAGATGATAAAGGGCAAATTCTACATGGTGAGGGACAAACACAAGTATAGAATAGTCACTAAAATAGCATATCCTTTGCTTTATTAGGTTAGTAAAAATCACACCCCGAGGTCGAGACTTAAGATGGTACATGAATGGATGCATGAAGAGGTGTAATAAAGAAGAGTGCAGGTGCAGCTAAAACTCCACCTCTACGTGTGATGACATCAACAGACAGAGTCCCTGCCTACCCCGTAGGTGCCGTAAAAGCTGTACCCCTTTCTCCTTTATTTGGGTCAGCCTTGGATTCCTGTCCCTCACAGCTTTGCCCCATGTTCCTATGCCATGTTGCTTCTGATAGAAAGCACAAGAACCCATGGAGCTGGTACCAGTTGTACAACCCAAATCAAAATAAATAAATACATGGATAAAAATGTATATTTCCATATTGCTTTTCAATTTCTTCAGTTACCTATTTTTGTTTGTTTCTTTTTTTTCATTTTTGTTTGTTTTTCCAGTACTGGGGATTGAACTCAAGACCTTCACACTGAGCTACATCTCCAGTCCATCTTTAAGACAGGGTCTCATTAAATTACCCAAGCTGGGCCCAAACTCGCAATCCCGCCTTAGACTACCGTCTCCAGAATGTGGAAAGGAAAGCACTAGCTGCTGTCAGCTGTTCACTGAGGCTGTTCATGTGATCATTTCTAGAATTTTATAAAGAGAAACATACCTTAAAGTCAATACACTGCTTAAGATTTTCATAATAATTTGAAATGTACAATAAAAAATTTAAAGATATATAATAAATATAAAAGTATATATAAAATATGTTATTAAGCTTATGTAGTAACATGCATAAAATATATAATTATGTTTTGTTACTTTTTCTTACTTTTAGTTGTAAGCATAGTCTCTAACTAAAGTTTGGGTGCATACATGCTTGAATTCCTGGGCGATTTGGGGAGCGACAGTCTTACGTATGAAGTGACCTGGCCCAGACTTGCCCTGGTGCAAGCCTTGGGAGCTGCTGCATTGCCCAGAAGCTGGAAGATTTTTCAGTTTTTCATAAAAAGGGAAGTAAGAAATTTTGACTCTCACTCTAATTTAGTGCATTTAACCCTAAATTCTCTCTCTCTCTTTTTTTTTTTTGGTGTTATTCTTAGAACATTCTACTCTACTAATATTTTGCTTGTCCAGCTTTTGCTCATCATTACTTTTTGAAACTATTCAAGGATCCATTGTTGGTTATGTCTCTGCAAAGGCGCACAATGCTGGATTTGTACATACTGGTCTGATGGGTCCACTCTGCTTTCCTTCATCAATGTCCCCATAAGTGATATATTTAACCAGCCATCATGTCTCATGGCTTTGTTTTGTTTTTAACTTTTTTTCTTCTCACATTTGTACATATGTGTACAATACATCAAGCACAAAAATGATACAGATAACCTTCCATGTAGCAGACTTAATGTTCTACCATGTTGGCTTCAGACACAACTGCAGTTAGAGCGAAATAATTTTTAAGTGAAGAAACTGGTATCGCTACAAGAAAGCCTCCTTGGGGCCCTCTGACATTCTACTGTCTTCCCTCTTGTGGTGGCCACTATCCTGAATCTGTTTTCTGTTTTTAATCCTTTACTTTCAGGCTTTGATTTTTTGAATTAATAACTACCGTTGTTTTTAAATTTTAAATAAAATGTTTGAAAATTTTATTTTTATTTATCTGCGTACTCATGGTACTTTAGGTAATATATTTTATTATTTAATGAAGATTTGTTGAGATCTGGAAGTTTTGCTGAGTGGTAGGGTACTTGCCTAGTGTGCTCAAGGACCTGGGTTCCATGCCCAGGACTGAAAACACACACACACGCACACACACACACACACACACACACACACACACACACACACCCAACAAATTTCTTTGTACTTTCAATATTTTTTTAAGTTTTACAAATGAATCCTGTAAAATATACATTGCCTGAATCAGTTACTTTCCTTCAAAATTCTAGAGTACCTGATTATTTAATTCCTGGTTTTATGGTACTTAATAGTCCAAGTAAAGGCCTTAAACAATTGTTTTTAGGTAATTTGTAGGATACTGTCTTTATTATTAAAATTCCAAATACCCACGAGGACATATAGCATGTTCTTCTCTTTTCAGTAACTGCATTGTAACATGTTCTGTCTGCTGGTCCAAAGTCTTGAGATCTTTTTCCAGAAACCCAATTACCTGCTTCACGAAGCTCCCTCTCTGTCTGTCCTTTATTCCTTTTTGTCCTCGTCTCTTGACAGCTTTCTCTGGAGTCTATGAGAAAATGACTTTAAGTTTGGCTTCCACAGTGGTAATTAACCTTTCCACCTTTGTATTTTTAGTTTCTTTTCACAGTATCACCTGTCCCCTTTTCATTTCTGCCCACTTCTCAAGTACAGCCTCTCAGCCTGTCCTTACTCTTAGTATTATCTGCAATTTCATCTCTGATTTTAGAAAGTACATATTTTGGTTTTTTGAGAATATCAAACAAATATTACTTAAAATATATCTGAGATTTTGTTTGTTATACTTTTCCTCCAAAGTGCACCTTTGTTGTCTCTTCGTAATTAGAGCTTATTCCTTTTCCTCAATTTTTTGGCTGTCTTTTTAGAAATAATGTTGGTTGTTTTCTGTTGACTCATCCTTGAATGTTCAAGGTTTTATTCAGGCTTTTAATTTGCTGAAAAAGTAGAGTGTCTGACTCACCTCAGATAAACAAGGTCCAGGGAATCAAAAATCCATTCTAATGAAGTGAGTCAGCACCTGTTGGAGAGGCGAGAGGTTGGATCTCAGCACGTCCGCTAGGGAAACATTTCTGGGCAGCCTGCGACCCT
This sequence comes from Hystrix cristata, assembly GCA_004026905.1. NCBI lineage: Eukaryota > Metazoa > Chordata > Mammalia > Rodentia > Hystricidae > Hystrix > Hystrix cristata. The sequence continues at coordinate 50,276 of PVJO010010073.1, forward strand.
GCTGACCTTTGTAAATGTGCTGGGCTCGGTGGCTGCTTCCTGTATGTGCCTTTGTCTGTTGGGATCTTACTGTTTTTGCTGGTTGTAGTTTGGGTCAGCAGTGCCCTCGCTCAGGATATGCCATTTGGTTGTGTCTGACTTACCACTAAAGTTGCAGCCTCTCTCTCGGGGAGAATTAGCACAGTCCTAAGGATTTTCTGCCGGATGCAAACGTTACTGTGATTGAGTTTCTCCGTGATTGTCTGTTTGTTCTATGCTTTTTCTTTATTTTCCCTGAATCTATAGAGACTTAAGTTCTGACGCAGCCCTTGTTCCTCACAGTATTTTAGGAATGTTCCCTGGGACTATGGCCCTAGGTACCATCCCTTGATATGAGTACACCTGTCCTACATCCACAGCAGTACCTGGAAGCTGAATGTGGATGTCACCCTCATGTGTGTTCACTGCTGAAGGGGGTCTTCCCAAGTTTCCTCCTTCTTGGACTCATTTTGCATGAGACTGCAAAATGGACATGAGAAAGAAGAAGTTCAATAAATCAAAGATATTTTTTTACTTCATAATTTGAGCCTTGGCTTTTATGCTTAGCAAACACATCTCTAGGAATGACTACTGCATATCTGTCTCTGTTTTCAAGTTCTTAAGCAAATTTAACTCTTTACACATCTGGAATTAACTTCTATGTGTGGTTTCAGGTACCAGTGGAACTGCATTGCTTATCTCGGTTAAGTGTTTGTTCTGGTACCTTCTGTTAAATGTAAATATCTTCCTAGTTTTCATCTTTTTCTGTAAAATTACCGTATTTTGTAAAGTAATCATGTCTTTTGTGGGTGTTAGGTCAGAAAATTCCATGTCTCAGTCCATGTTCTGTTATAGTAACAAAATACCTGAGTGAGTAAATTATAAAGAATAGTGATTTATTTAGCTCATAGTTCTGGAGCTGGATGTCCAAGAGTGTGACATCAGCATCTGCTTAGAATCCAGTGAAGTCTTCAGTGTATCATAACATGGCGCAGGACATCATATAGTGAGACAGAGCAAGCTTACTAGGTCTGGCTTCTCTTATAATGCCACCAATGTCATCCTAGGGCCTCTTATTCATGATCTCATACAATCCTAATTACCTTCCAAAGGCCTCAGCTTGAAATGCCATTCACATAAAACTTGGAGATTAACTTTCTAACATAGAAACTTTGGAGGGACACATTAAAACCATTGCAACCTACATGTAAGTAAGTTCTTATATAGTCAGCCATCACCCTGAGAAGTCTTAATCAGATCTAGAGTGCTTTGAGATAAGATGCTTTCTGTGTGAAATGGCACCCCAGGGAGGAGACAGGCTAACCTCAGGAAAGCTACTGTCAGTGAAATGCCAGGCCAGTAGTCTACACTGTTCCTCTCGTGCTGTCTCTCTCAGCTGTCAAGCAAAATCTGGGTAAGTGAAATAGATTTAAAGTTTACTGCAACATCACTCTAACTGGCGTAGGTTATGTTTTTCCCACTGCTTGTTCTCATTCTTTCTCTGGATGAACCACGTGATAAATTTATATGAGCAAAGTGTTTGGGGCTGTCTTCCTAGAGTGGAGTGGAGAGAACCTCAGGCAGACAATTGGGCCCAGTAAGGAGATAGAAAGATTCATTCTGTACTCAGAGAGCTGTGGATGTTTTGGATCAGCAGAAATGTTGGTCATGAGTTGGGGAGATGTGCGAGATGATGATGGAGAGGTAGGTGTTACCAGACCATTTGGAGATAACTGGGAATTCCAGACTGATATGTCTGTACATTGTTTGCAAAGCAGCTGGGTGCCACTGAGTGGTTTTAAGTAGCACTGCTTCATGGGCTTGAGAAAGAGCAATTTGGCACACTGGGATGCAGGACAGCAGGGAGCAGGGGAAGATAATTTGTGAGGATATTGCCACAGTTTAGTTTGAAGATAATAAAGTATAGAGGAGTTGCAAGTGGAAAGGATGGTGGCAGGAAGTGACTTTTGTTCATCCCAGCAGGTTTTGAAAATCTGAATGAGCATTTCCTTTTCCTACTCAGAAAACATAAACTATTGCCTTATCTCCCTTTGGAGGGAAGGCTAAGTATGCTTTGGAGTAGATGGCCCTGGAAGGTTTGGGAACTTCACAGTTCCTAAGTCAGCCCAGCTCAGCGAGGAAGGTAGTAATCAGCTCCATGCTGCTGTGGGGTTTGTACAGATCCACAGTGAGCAACTGCCCTGCAACAACATCACAGAGATATCAACACCACACAGGGCCTGGCGGTTGTCAGATGTCAGCTCTGGTGATGCCTGCATCTTGCAAAACTTTGCAAATTTTCCATTCCCCTTGTGAGCACTTCTATTTTCTCATTTTTTATTTTTTAATAAGCTTGATACGTTATACATTGCTCATTTGCTACTAAAATTGGAACCAGTAGAGCAATAACTGGCAATTACTTCCTGAGTGCTGTGAATTTCCCTGCTACTTTTCTGGAATTGGTGGGAGGCTCAGAGCTGCTCAGATCAATTGGACTTTTGCCTTGAACTCTCAGCTGGACCAGTAGATTGCGGTGCCTCTGTCCCTTCTGACACGTAGGCTGGCCGCTCAATAGAGACTCTCAGGAAAGTAAAACAATCTTGCAATTGAATGGTCGTGATGTCCTGTTTATGAGGCAAGAAGTCCTCAAGAATATTCATTTTCCTTTTGAATCAGTGATTTTTCTTTGTGTCTTCATACATCCTGGTGATGATATCAGTGGTTCTGTTCCTTTATCTTGGTGTCTAGATTTTTTGTTGGCTCCTCTCTGGAGCTTGTATAGGAATATTATTATTAGGATCATCCATTGCTCTGAAGCTCTTATCTGTAAGGGTATCAAAGGAATAAAATTCTTTCTAAATGTCATTTTAGGGAAACATTGATAAAAATATAGACAGTTAAATCAAGAGCCTACTAACAGTTTCAAAAAGATGTATCTGAGAGGGGGAAATGTGTGAGAGAAGGCGAGTTAAGATTGAAGAACTTAAAAATAGATGTTTTGAGAGTATCATTTCATGTGTCCAGGACAAAACTAGAAGTAGTGAGAAAGTCAACTAGCTGGTCAGGTGTATCTCAGAAGAAAAGTCTTTAAAACAGAGAGTTATGTGCAAAAGTATTAGAGCAATTTGAATTTTCATTTAGAATTTTAGGATATGGATTTTAAAATTTGGAATGTAATCTGATCTGCATGGGTCTTGAGGACCCCTAAAGAGCAAAGGGTACAGAAGATCTTAGATTTTTTTCAACCCAGAGAGAAAGCAAAATAGTATCACCAGCCATGCCTACGATGCCACTGTGAAGGTGCTGGTAGTAGATGATGTGCACCGGGAGTAGGTGTACGTGGGAGATACATGATTTTCTACCAGCTGCTTCCCATGTACAGGGTCTGTCAAAGTGGTATCCTTGGCCATCCTACTCCCACACCTGTCACAGGATCAACATGTTCCCTGCTGCTGAGGCATTGAAAGGAGGAATTGCTCCAGCTCTAAGCTCAGTTTGAAAGAAAAAATCGAATCTCTTGTCAACACGGTCCTGTATTTCAAATGTGCCTTTGAGCCAAAACATGTGTGTGCAAAATCTGCTTCCCACGCCTGGGTCTTTCATTCTTTATCTTCTTCGTCATACCGTACCCTTATCAGTTAAGGTCCAAAGATTTTCTCCAAGCAGCTTTACCATTCCGATCTATCTGATCTATCCTCCCTATATTTATTGTTTCCTGTGAAAGTTCCTTTTCTTCTTATAAGAAAAACTTGTATTATTTAATTCAGGAATTCCTATGTAACATTTCAGGTGTCAGACTAGTCCAGCCAACTAAGACACATGTTTTGTCACAGCAGAAATTCTATCTTAATCTTCTTTTTATCCCTGTGCACAGAGGAGTCAGTTGACGGGCACTTACTGATTGATTTACACTTGATTTTATTGCTGTGTCACTGACAATTGCTGTACTTGGTTCTTAAACATTTTAATTTTCCCTTGGCTGACCACAGCACTTGTAAATTAAGTGCCATGCGTGTAAGGGCAAGATATCATTGCAGCATTGATCAACATGGTTCTCTATGAATGCTTTCTCAAGTCCAGTCAATGTCAAAGCTGGGTTCAGGGAGGCTCTCTCTACCTCATTCTAGGTGACTGTTTCTGATGTTGTTACCTCATTAGTAAATGTATTTATAAAGAGGGTCCCCATCTACAGTATAGTGAAATGCATTGTTTCTCTGGAGCTCTACCTACTGACCAAAGTGTTAAACCCAAATGGCTATTTCAGGGAGGTCTAGGGAGCTTTTTCAAGTATAAATTAAGACAGAGAAAGATACAACTCATGCTTTCCCTGATCCAGCGTCAATAGCAGTGTTCTGTTTGAGAAGTAGGAGTTGATACGGTAGATGGGGGTGAAGGGCTTCAAGTTCTTTACATTTGCCTTTACCTGCAAAGAAATTGAGTCTTGAGAAAACCAAGCCACCATACCCATGGTATGATGACAAGGGTATGCATCCTTTTTTGGAAGCTGAGCTACAGTTCTTTCCCTTCAAGCAGAGAGGAGGAATAGAATAAATTACCTTTCTAGAAAAGTAGCCTGTTAATGTCATGTAGATTTCTGGTCCTCTGGGTCCAGTGTTAGTTCCTGTTTTTCTCATGATCAAAAAAACTTAAATTATATGAGGTCATGAGTATGGGCCCCTGCGGTCACATTGGTGACTTTATAAAAAGAAAAGAGGCCTGAGCTCTCTAGCTCTCTAGCATATTTTGTTCTGCCTCACTATATGATGTCCTCAGCCACATTGCAATGCAGTGAGGACTTCAACAGATTATAAAATAATTTATTCAAATAATGTTTTCAAAAATACCACTATTTTCTATAGAATGAAATTATTTTTAGAGGGAAAAATAGTTTGTACTCTTGAAATAAAAGGCTATGGCTAAGCAGTTCAGAGTCACTAAGTAGGCCTTTTGAGTAGGACAAGGCTTAACACAAAGGCAGGGGAGTTAATCTACTGCAATGTGCATGGCACAAACCTCTGTCAGTTTGGGTATGGTTTCTGTAGCCAATAAATGCTCATCTTGTATGTATTTAAGATATTGATAGTTTGCTTATGCTGGACTTTTATGCATTTATTTGGATTTTTAAAGTCTTTTATGGCCTTTCATGGTCATTTTGACTTTAGTGAATAACCAGAAGTTACATGGTACCAGAGCTAGTGAATAGGTGGATGAGGATACATTGTAATGGTTCTACAAGCCTTCCTTTCTATTTGATGGCACTCTGCAGCAACATTCACCTTATTTTTTATTGCATCTCATAAAGACGTGAAACAGGACTTCTAGAATTGGTTCCAAAAGTGTTAAGTATGATAGGCTAAGTGTGCTCTGAGTGCGAGGGAGTATTTTGAGGGGATTGGTGGCATTGTGTCTTTTACTGCAATAATTTTTTTAAACTTAAAAATTCACCATATATTTTGATCATGCCATGTGTGTATGACCCTGTAATCTACTTTTCATAGAACATCAGGTAATATCCTGTGAGCATTATGGGAGATGATGAGTCTAAAAGAAAGGGAAATTTTGAGGTCAATAAGAAATAGATAAAATGTCTTGTGAGTAATGTTAATAGTTCAGTTACATAAAATAGGGTGGAGACCATCAGTGGAGTCTCAGAATAAGACAGAATGAAGGTCACGCTTATTCGTTAATCAGAATCTTATCCTGAATATTAAGAAGCATAGTGGGTATATGCTGTGGACTAAACATGTGGCCCCTGAATTCTTGTGTTTAAGCCCTAATCTCCAGAGTGATCATATTTAGAGGTGGGGCCTTTGGGAGGTTTAAGTGAGGATAGAAGGTCAGAGCTCTCATGATGAGGTTAATGTCCTCATAAAAAGAGGAAGCAACCAGAGTCCTCTCCACCTTTTCCATGTGAGGACACCACAAAGAGATTTCCTTCCACAAACCAGAGACAGTGAATTTGGCCAACCGTGATCTTGGGCCTCCCACACTGCAGAACTGTGAGAAATAAATGTTGTCTGAATCACCCAATCTATGGTATTTTGTTACAGCTACTGAAACTGACTATAACAATATAAAAGGTATTAAAATATATAAAAACAAATATAGCTACAGAGTCACTAAGGACAATAAAACTGGTTACTGTAAACCATGACAGAATGAAAGTGGGAAGTTGGACTTAGTAGAACCTCATAATTTTAGAATGGGGACTTTAGTGCTGTGTTTACCAATATGACATGTGATACCAATATGTGCTGGTTTTTTTTCTTACAGCAACCAATTCTTCAACTTTCTGAACACCAACTGGGTGTCCTAGAATTTAATCCAATTCTGACATTTTCTGCCTGGAGTTAGTATTAGACACCTGGAATTGAGAGTTCAGTCCCACAATAATCCTCTCACTGCAGATATCAATTGCAAGTCCCAGGTCTCCTATATTTCTCACTGACTGGCTGTGAATTTGGGGTTCTGTGCCTCCTTTCTTAGGTTCAATAATACGTTAGAACAACTCACAGAACTCAGGAAAAATCTTTACTTATTAATACTGGTTTATTTTAAAGGGTACAATTCAGGTGCAGCCAAATAGAACAGATGCTCAGAATGAGGTATGGGGGAAGAAGGGTGCATCCCACTCCCAGCACCTCCATGTGTTCAGCATATCACCAAAAAGTTCTCTGAGCCCTGGTTTAGGGTTTCTTTCCTGTTGTTTTGTTTTGTTTTGTTTTTGTTTCAGTATGTAGGCATGATTTAGTAAATCTTTGTCTTTAGTCTTTGGTATTTAAGACCATCTCCAGCTCCTCTCTTCTCCCCAGAGGTTGGAGGGTGGGGCTGAAAGTTCCAGCACTCTAATCATGCTTCAGTCTTTCTGGTAACTAGCTCCATTCTGAAATGTCCAGAAGGCCTCAAGCAAAAGTCACCTCATTAGTGTACAAAAGACACTCTCATCATTCCAGAGATTCCAAGGAATTTTGAAACTGTATGCCAGGAAGAGGAGGCAAAGACCAAATATTTATTATTTTTATGATAATAAGACTTCAAGGGACAAGACATAGTACTGTATTAGATGCTAGGGAAAGTGATCAAGTTGGGAACACTTTTTCTTTCCCTGAGATATATTTAAGTGAGGGATGGGTCTCTGTGTAAGAGACATGGTCATGGAATTTAATAACCAGAAGGAAATTTAGTAACCATTTAATTTAGCATATGTTTTGTGTGAGGTTCCTAGGTAACCTGCAAAACATGAATTCCATGGCTAAATAATCCTACTCAATGTCACATACCATATCACCTTGGGGTTTCATACTGCTTATTAGCACATTAGAGGATCTGAAAAGTCCCGGAGTAAAGATTAATCACATTTATCTCCTTTCCAAAAACTTGTCTACAGAATTCATTTTTTCATGGTCCATACATTTTCACTCACTCAACAAATATTTTTTGAACAGCTACTACTTGACACTGTAATAGGAAAGGTTGTTATTCAAGAGAACACAGTTTGAGAGATGTTGACCTTGCCCAACATCTTCTCTTTCCGTGTGAGGAAACTAAGCTTACAAATCATCAGATTTCAGGAAACAAGAGGAGATCAGAGAGAGAGAGAGGCTGAAAAGAGAGTACCATTGCCATAGGGAGGTCACAGTGGGAATATTCACTGCAGAATCAGGGAAGTAGAGAAGAGCGAGACTGAGGTGGTAGTAATGAAGCTTGGGAGATAGGCCCACTTATTCTGGGAATGGATATAAAATGAAGGCCTAGACAAGATGGATGTACCATATCTAAGTGGTGAGGAGAGGGTCTGCCTACTAATTTTATGAAGTTGGAGAGCCAAGAATGGTGGAAATGAGGCAGAAAAATGCACATACATATCCTCATTCTCAAGCAACCCCTAAAGCTAGCAGGAGGCTGGAGATAGATACACCAGCTACTATTTGAGTATTGTGCTGAGTGCCGTAGTGATGCAGATATGTGCAACTGAAATAGGAATAACGTGTGGTTAAGGCTGGCTGGCAAGGGAACGTGACCTGGGGGAATGGCCTGCACCTGATGCCACTCTGAGGCATGATTTTCAAGCAGCAGCGCTCACCTGGACTGCAGGAAGTTCTCGTGAGTTTCCTAATGGACTCCTTTTGATAAATAGTAGCAACACCTGAAGCAAGGGGGGCCTTCCTCTCTACCGCACCAATGGGAAGGAGCGCTCCCTTTCCCCTCCCATGGAAGATGGTGGCTGCAGATTGTTATGCTCAATTTTATTGTTATGCTTAATTTTCCTTTTTTCTTTTTACTATATTTTTAAATAAAACTGTCCCCCTCATTCAATTCTTTGCTTGAGGAGGGAAAGAACCCAGGAATATCGGAACCCATCGATAACACAACCAAGCTTTCTTCCACGGCATCGTTAGAAGAGGCAACGTCATCTCAGCTCCAGGGCCCACAGTCATTCAGGCTCCAAGGTCAGTTGGGTTGTTTCAGACGTCACATTACCAAAACCGTGGGGGCCTAGTGGAGTGTGACAAAAGGTATAAAGGGCCTCTTCTTTACAGAGAAATACTTAGCTCTCAAGTGTATCTAGGGAATGGGAAGAAAGGCCTTCTCAGATGGTCAAGGCAAGCCAATGGGGCAGAACTTTACGTAGTTGCGACTTACTACTGCATCTATGTGGTTGTTCACATGGCTTATTGTTATAAGCAAAAGGCACGATGTATTAGGTCAAGGCAAGCCAATGGGGCAGAACTTTACGTAGTTGCGACTTACTACTGCATCTATGTGGTTGTTCACATGGCTTATTGTTATAAGCAAAAGGCACGATGTATTATGGTCTGTAAATTTGTGTACTTTTGGGTAAATTTTAGTAAAAAAAGAAAAAAACCTCTACTATGATGATAAGCAAATTCTGCAGCAAGTTGTTTGGGGAAGTGCTCCTTTGTAGGTGGGTGTTGATATCTCCATTCACTGTGCACACCTCTCTCACTCAGCTTTCATTACTTGAACACTATCTGGTGTCATTAAGATATCTATTTTATTTAAGTATATCTGCATTGGCAGTTTAATTATGTCTGGGTAAGGCTCTCAGTATTTATTCATGGGCGATCTTTGGTAGTTGTCAGACACCAGCCTGGAGATAAAGGTGTAGTGCCTGAGGAATGCTAATGTTCCCCTGCTTGCCACTTGACAAACACACATGCCAGTTATTACCAAACTGATTATTTCAATCATTAACAACACATACATCAGCCTCCTTCACCCGAGATGGCTGCGTGCATTCGTCTTTTCATAAACAATTATCTGACAAGGGCACTGAGAATTGATGTTCTGGGGGGAATTGCCCAACTTGGGTCAGCCCCAGGATGCAGCAAGCTGAACAGCCCTGTTAGCATCATCATTTCATTAATCAGATTAGGACAATCACCCGCTGAGTGAGCACCATGTTCGTAAACAATAACCACTCAGGATGCATTTGTGTTGCGTATGGCTGTGTCTGCATTTCTTTCCATAGGATACTGCTTTGCAGATCCCCTTGGAAAACCTGGATCTTTGTGCAGCCTATCACTCGTCCCATTTATAATAATTACTCGTGTTCCAAGGAGCGGAGTGTGTGCACGCCTGTGCATTTGTGGAGGCGCCATCTGCCCCTTATTGCTCACCTGAGTCATGTCCTCCTGACATCACTGCTCCATAGTAATGGGAGCCACACTGAACACACAAAGAGGCCAGGATGCACCAGACATCACGGCCTGCAGGGTGAGGAATGAAAGAAATAGAGGTTACAAGACCTGCTCCCTGGCAGAGAGCCCTTTCTTCAAAGGGCAACTCACAGAAGAGGCAGCTTCATTTTAGCCGGAAAGGGAGTCCCAACCCTCGGATGGGAGGGAGAGTTGTGCTGTTCGGCTTGTTCCGATGCCATCTAGCCCATTTTGAAAAGGAAAACCCTCTGACCAACTTCTTTTAGGCTTTTTGTTGCTCTTTTGATGTAGTACAGACTTGGAGTGTTTGGGTTTTTAATGATTCTATGTGATGGTCATTTCAATTGGCACAAATTTATATGGATATCTTTTAATCAAAACCCAAACTAAGAAGAAATACTACTTACCTATTTTTATTACATGAATAGAAATTGTCATATGTATGAGGCTGTATATATTTTAGTCCTTGGAATGTTTTCATCTGAAGCCAAATAGAGTATGATTGTGGTGATAGTGATGAAGTGATGGCGACAGTGATAATGGGGGTGGTGACCATAGTGAGGTGATGATGGTGAGGTGACAATGACAATGACAGCGATATGATGCTTTCTATTCACATAATACTTCGCTAATATGTTATTTTTTATTTTCACAATAATTAAGGATGCTGTAACAAAGGAGTTTGGAAACTGAGATTCAGAGATTTTATGTGATTTGTCAAAAATCAGGAGCTGGTTAGTTGTAACCCTTTTACCACTCGAAAATCATCATAGAGTCATAGTAGCCTAAAATCCTATTGGATGTCTCAAAATTCTGGCAAATGGTTATTTATGTTAGAGGATCTTTGTTTGGCATATAATTCATTCTCATTATTTTTGGAAAGCTCTAACAGAGAGTCTTATAATTGAGCCAAAATACTTATGTTTATAATTTCTGAACTGTGCCAGATTTCCTTCTAGGTATTCAGAAAACAAATCTGATTTTCCATGTAGCAGCTCTTGACTTCAGATATTTAAGACAGCCATAATATCACCAGGATACTTCTTTTTGGGCTTATTTCAAGTATCTAAGCTATGTGAACATATTATCAGGCACTTAGGCCATACACCCCGTTTGTTTGCTTGCTGCTGACCAAATCAAAGGAAGTCATTTATTCCGGCAAAAAGGAAAATGGATTTATCTAAAGCTAGCTCTGAAAAGATGGAGGGGCCTCATCACCCAAATTATCATCTCACCTTGCACAGGTGTGTTAGGGTCTTTTGTGGTAAGGACCAGTGTGGGGCGGAGTACAGTTAAACAGGAGACATGTTCAAGCTTGTTTCATGCCTTCCTGGACCCACATCTGTCCTCCTTTCTCTGTGGAAATGAAACTGGACTTAGACCTCCTGGTGCCAGCATCTGCATATTCTCTCCATTCATCTGGGCTGAGGAGAGCTGAGTGTGGCAATTTACGCTCCAGATCTGAAGAGGATGGAGAAATCACTTGTGTTTAAAGAAAAAAATCTAAATTTTCAAGTTCCATTTGGTGGTGTCAGTTACAATAATGCATAATCTTCTTGGACTCTGTTAGAGGGGAAGCAAACTGTTTTTTCCTCTGTATTCTCACACCACACTCCATACAACACTTTGGACACTAGATTCTCCAGCAAACATCAGTTGAAAGTTTTCTTATTTAGCTGATGTTTTCTGACACTGTCTCCCTGGAGAGAGCATCAGATCCCACAAATTAAGGGTGCAGTACCTCAAGACCCCCTTTCAGATGCCAGCCTTAGGTAGTAGTGTAAGTTTTCATATACGCTTCTGACCAGAGGGCTATAAATAGTGGTTTCCCACTGTCCCCTTTATTGGTTCAATTACTTTTCTTATGGAACTCTGAAACACTTTAGTTCTTTTTAACCGACTGTTATAACAGATGTTATGAAAGACATAGATAAATAGCCAGATGGAAGAGATGCATAGAGCAAGGTGTGTGGAAGAGACAGGACCCTTCCGTGCCCTGCTAGGTGTGCCACACGCTAGGCGCCTCAGCCCTTTGAACCTAGTCCTTTTGCCTTTTTATAGAGCCCTCGCTACATAGGTGAGATTGATTGCATCATTAGCCATTACTGAGCAGCTCAACTTTCAGACCCTCTCTCCTCCTGGGTAGGGTACCTGTGTTGTGGGGTGGGGGTGAAAGAGCCAACCCTGAGATCGTGTGATTGGTTCCTCTGGCAGACAGCTGTCACATCCTGAGGCCATCCAGGGGCTCCAGTCACCAGTCATCTCCTTGGTGTACAAAGAGACACATGAGGTTAGTGATTCTGTGGGTTTGGGGAGCTGTGGTCAAAAAATAAGAGTGTATTTCAATAACAAAATGCTGTAAACTGGGTGGTTTAAGCAACAGAAATTTATTTCGTTACAATTTTGAAGTCAGGAAGTTCACGATCAAGGTGCTGGCATGATGGTCTTCCCTGTACCCTCTCTGTCTTGCAGATGGCCACCTTCCGACTGCGTTGCCTCATCACCCTTCCCTACGTAGGCTTGCTCCTGGTGTCTTCCTCTGAGGAGGACATCAATTTTATTGGATTAATATCCCACTCTTATGACTTAATTTAACCCACCTCCTTTAAAATCTTATGTCAAATACAGTCACATGGGGAGATTGGGCTCAAATATATCAATTTGGGGAGGACACAAATTTGTCTGTGACAGGTACCCATGAAGTTAAGGCTTCCATTCTTTCAGCATGCTTTATTAAATGTACAGAAACCAGAGAAAGTCAGTGCCATTCATAGGTGGGGGAACTGGGGGGAGGGGCTGTGGGAACTCTGACTCCATTTCCCTTGTTCAAATGGCTAGACAGGATATGTGTCCATGGAATAAAGTCTATATAAACAGCCAACAGATGATCTTTTGGCCAAGATGTTTAAAGGCATAACCTCAAACAACATGGAAAGTTGCAAAGAAAAAGACTGGGAATATGATTCTATTGAAGAAAGAGTTCTCCAGGGGCACAAGTCTCTTGGAACTGACTATTCTGCAGCACAGGATGTAAAATTGGAATAAATGCCCTTTCAAATCTCAGGGCTTGTTTTCTTAGAGTATGTTTGGAAGGTGGAGACAGTGATTATATAAACTAGCCCTTGCATTCCCAACCTGTATACCAAGAAAAAGTGAGACAGTGATGAATTACTCAGGATGAGGTTAGAATAATTTAATAAAAAGAGGTGGAAATGGGGTCTTTAATTCCTAACCTTTGGAGCTGTGGCTAAAATCCATTAATAGAACATGGATTAAGAAGTCCAAAGTAAGATTACTCAGCATCGCCCGCCAGTGAATCACTCTGGCACTTGGGTCAGAATTAACATCTGAGAATTCTTTGAAACTTTATTGCTGGGATTTTTTCCCCTCTGGCCTGCTTTCTTAGCTTCTTTAGCCCAGAAGATAGGAAATCTTTGGCATCCATTCAAAACTCACTCAAACCACAGGTTAGGACCTTAAAGGAGGCCTTTGGGAATAGACAGGGTCAGTCTGAATAGCTTATATAGCTTTCAGTTAAAAAAAAAAATCCCTTTACAGCATCAGTAGGGAGAATTATATCACAATATATAAATAGATTTAGCAGGCTTTACAAATCCACGTGTTCCCGTAAGCAGTACTTTTCAAACATTCGATGACCTTAGAACTCTTAGTTCAAATGAAATTTTACACTGAAGTGAAAATGAGCAAAACTGATTAAAAAAGGGGGGCTGCTCTGTTCGAATAAGAATATGGGGGTCCCCGCGACCCCCTGCCTTTTCATTTCACTCACTGCCAGATCTTCTAAGAAGATCTATTGAAAGCTTTCTATTTCTAGGAGTCTGATCTCCTTCTAAAGTGAATTTCTCTCAATGAAATGTAGAAATGTTTGAACAAAAGCTGGTGCTTTAGTGGAAAGTCACAACACTCCTTAAGTTTTGAAAAATATTTTAAAATGATACATTGTCTTCCAATATAAATCAGAGACAAAGGATGCAGCGTTTTCTCCACAGCAGGAGCACTTTAAAACTCTTTAAAGTGAACTGTTGAAAAGAGAGTATTTTATCAATTGAGCGTGGATTTTTACTACATCACCCCACGTCATGTTGAACATGGAAGGGACCTTAGACATTGAAATTAAAAAGGTGCTTTATAACCTATTAAACCTTTTACAAGATTAAATGTTGATGATGATGATAATATGCAACTCTTTCTTTTAACAAGAGCCCATAATGTGCCTTTCATTTTCAACCCTGAATCCTTTAATAGGAACTCTGGAAAGAAAAACTTTCTCTTCACTGAGCCATTAGTGAGTGACAAATTTCACACAACAGAACATTATAGGATGTTGCCTGAAGACATTGTGATCAGGTTTAAGAGCCTGGTAATCAGAGGTCAATTAAAAATGAAAAAGAAATGCTTTACTTTTCTTGTATAAAAACATGTTTCATTTATACCTAAGTTGGGTTCCAAGGAACTACTTTTTGTTAGAATTTAAAGAATACACTTATCAGGCTGGACCTGTGCACCTAAAGGATGTTTAATAAGAGAGTTTAGGTTTATTTACTAAGTAGATCCAAACCGAGAAGCAGAGGGGCACTCTCTTTGTAGCAGGACATCAATGAGTTTGGAACATTTACAGGGTAGAATATCATGTTATATAGTTGGTCGGTAACTTTTAAAATTGGGATAGTCAGGCATGGTGGCACATGCCTGTAAGACCAGCACTTTATGAGGCTAAGGCAGGAAGATCACAAATTTAAGTCCTACCTATGCTATACAGTAAGGGCTTGTCTTAAAATAAAAGAAGATGAGGGTGTAGCTCAGTGGTAAAGTGACAGGGCACTCTGGGTTTGATCCCCAGCACCACCAATAATAGCATTGATTATAATTTATTAATTAATAAAATAGTAAAATCAGAGCAGAAGGTAAAGATCATACAAAATCAGAATTAGCCCTGAGAATCCTTCAGGCTCTTAGAAGCTTGATGAAAAAAAATCATATAACATTTTGTCTATAGAGATTTGGCTGATGTATTCCTCTGTCTGTGATATTGGGAGCGAAAGATCTTTTGAATTGAGCAGTGCAGCATAAATAAGGGGGGATTTTGTCTTCTTTGAGTTTGACTGGTTTATTCTGTTGAGGAATCGCATGTGATTGGATTCTTGTACAAGTTAACTGTTTTATCTGCAAATGACTCATGGTAGTAGCATACACTTGAAACTGAAATAAATTTGAAATGAGGATGTAGTAACATATATAGGGGTGCTTAAAGGAAAAATATGTTCTATGCCAGTGACTCTAACCTGTGAAGTGAAACTGTGGAGGGAGACTAGTAAGTCTTCCAGCTGAACTCTCATTCACGCTAGAATTTGAGTTCAGAGAAATATTGAGAGTTATTTTGGCTGATTTCCCCCAAAGATTTATCAACAATGCTTCCCATCCATATCTGTGCACTCTACTTCTCCCATCAAGATGCGGGACCTAACAACTTCCTCTTCCCTTGGATCTGAAGTAGGCTGAGACTTGTATTGGCCAATACCATGTGGCAGAACTGATATCGTGCCAGTTCCAGATTTAGCCCTTTAAAAGCCCGACAGCTCCTGCTTTGGCTCCCTCCAGACCCCTGAGCCACTGTATAAGGAGTCTAACAACGTTACTGAAGCAAGAAGCTCCCCCATCCCCCATCCCCCAGCTCTGCAGCCACTACAGCTGAGCACCCAGGTGTATGAGTGAAGCTACTCTGGTCATTCCAGCCAGACACTGAGCTCCGAGCCAAACAAAGTTGAGTGACCGACCCCAGCTAACATCACAGGGAACAGAACACTTAGTTGAGTCCTTCCCACATTTCCAAATCATGAACAAGTAAATGCTTTGTACTTTTTGTAAACATTAAGGTTTGGAGTGCTTTACTATGTATAGACAGTTAACTAGAAGAGTTCTAATAGATTTTCTTTTGTATAGACTCTTCCCTGACCCTTTTCCTTCTTCCAAATACATTCTTCCTGCTTGCATCCTTTGATATTGCCCAGAATCTTGATGAAGAAAATCAAGAACAAAAACACCCGAGACTTCCTCAGGGGTGGCCCCTGAAAGTAGTTCCCTCTACCCAAATGGGTAATGGAGCCGGAGGACCTGGCC
>PVJO010010074.1:0-47730 GCA_004026905.1 Hystrix cristata
ATCGAGGATCTAAAAGTCTTTTCGTCCCCTTCTGGGTTAAACGGGGTCCAGTATTGGTCTCTGATATGGGTATCCCAGACCCAGGGTAATATGCAATAAGTTTACTAGGAATATTTAATATTTCTATAGAAACAAGGAGCTGTATTATAAAATAACTTATAAGTTACCTTTATACCAGGATGTTGCAGTTTTCCTACCTTCTTCCTAAAGTTTTAAAATTTAAACAAAATTAAATGATTTTAACTTACAGAATCATTTGAAAAAGTCTTTAGAGTTCTTCGGAGGATTTGTTTTGCTCACTTGGTAGAACCTTGAACCATTCGAGGCTGGTAGAAGACAATGTCTAAGCCTCCTCCTCCTCTCCAAGGAGTTACAACAGGGAGGCATTGTGTTTGGACATTTTAGTAAGACAAATACGTTGTCATTCAGCCCACTGTGGTTACATATGCTGTTTATATTTTTCTGTAAACATATTTATAGAAAATTTTTGGAGGATAAAAAAATTATCTCTGTCCTTACCTATGGCTAAGTATCCCTATCATGTAGCTGTAATAAGAAGTAAAGAATGTTTGAGTCCTTAAAATTTCTTTGTTCTCGATTAGCCACAATGGAGAAAGTCCTAGAAAATAAAAGGGCATTGGATTTGGGGCATGGTATGTATCGTACATGATGTAATCCTTGGAAATGTCACAATTTTCTGAATAATAAGGCTGGTCAACACAAGAAAACATGCATCAAAGTAAGAAGAAAATGTGCCATTGGTGTCTGTCCCCAGAGGACAATTCTAATTTCCTTCTCTCCTGCTTCGCCTGTTAGTTACAACAGAGATTCAGATGAGTTAACCAAGTGGTTGGAGTCTTCACAGCAAACTTTGAATTACTGGAAAGAACAATCTCTCAATGTGCCTCAGGACTTGGACACAATCAGAAGCAACATAAACAGATTTTTTGTAAGTTGCGACAGGATATGCTCAGGTCAGAAGGGGTCAGTGGGAGGGCTGCTGGAGAATCTCCACCCCTTTTGCTCTTCAGCCTGTACCTGATCCCTGGAATAGTGCAAATCCCTGACAGGAGGCAAAGTGCGTGTGCACGTGTCTGTATGTGTGTAGATGCATTCGTTTACTATGTTCAGTTTTGCCCTCTAAGCAGTTGTGCTGACTCTATTTAAATTTCAAATTTGTAATCTGTTTCCTTTAGGAATTTTCAAAGGAAGTTGATGAGAAGTCCTCCCTGAAGACTGCAGTCGTGAGTACTGGGACCCAACTTCTTCACCTCAAAGAGGCGGACACTGCTACACTCCGAGCTTCTTTAGCACAGTTTGAACAAAAATGGACACTGCTCATCACTCAGCTTCCAGATATTCAAGAAAAGCTTCACCAGGTAAGTGTTGAGAGACCCCACATTTGCATTAGCATTCACTTGTTAGCTCACAACTCTTTTAAAATTATTTTTCTGACTCAATAATTTTCATTGACACTACCTATTTTTCCCTGGCACCGCTGAATACAGGTCTTAATTACTGGATTCTCTTCCAGTGAGATCTTTTTAAGAGAGAAATCAGGCTTAATTACTTTATTTCTCAGTTTATCTGTGCCACTGTCTTAGTTTATGTGAAGGTCTTTATCATTGTTTGGGGGTCATTTATTCTAAGCTCGAATTCTGGGTTTGTTTTTGTGAGTAACCTGCGTAATTATGTGGCAAGACCTCTTATCAAACCAGATATCATCTTTAGCAATGCCCTGATTCATTTTTGTTAACTGCAGGTAATTAAATGAAAATCATTTCGTCCTTGCAGCTTCAGATGGAGAAATTGCCATCTCGTAAGGCAATCACGGAAATGATTAGCTGGATGGACAGTGTGGAGCGCCACATGGCTGATGAGGAATCCATGTACTCTCCCAGTTCTGTATCTCAAGTGAAAAGTCTTCTTCAGAAGGCCAAGGTAATGAGACGGGCCGCAGTCTTCCTGTCAAATGAGAAGGCAGATCACAGTTGAGGAAGGGGAATGCTGAGCCAAGAGACATGTGGGATGTAAGTCAGAAAACCTAATTCTAGGGGCAGGAAATGGAGTGGAAGGTGATTCTAGAGACGTGAGTTAGTCAACTTGCTTTCATCTCACGTACACTCCTTCAGTAGCTCCTACCACCACAGGACAGTGCAAGCTCTTGATGACCTTGAGCCCCTCTCGTCCTCTCTTCATCCCCCACGTAAACTGTGCAGGCTGCAGGGCCACTGCCCACCCATCAGCCATCAAAGTCCTCCCCATTGTTCTCCAGGGGTCACCTCAAGTCTTCCTCACTAAAAAATCCACCCCAGCTCTTCCAGCAGGAGTAGGAGACTACTTGGCTCAATGTTCTGTTGCCCTATAGTAATCATTTGTTTTCTTGCTTGTCTCCCCCACCTTGACAGAGCTTTTTGAAAGCAGGGGCTGACCTTCACCTCCCCAGAAAGAGCCCAGTGGCTCACCTCCAGCAGGTGTTAGTAAGTGTTCCTTGAGAATGAGGAAGAAAAAACCGATGTCCTTCTACAAATTGTATGAATGTGGCCTCCTCCATGATTTTTAATTTCAAGTAGTTTTCACTGACATTGAACAAGGCACAAGCAAGCATTTATTGTGTGCTGGCCACAGAGCTGAATGATGAGCCCGGCCATTGCTCTCCAGCATGTGCAGGCTGATAGAGCAAATCTCTGGCGGGCACAGATGGGTGGCTTGATCACCAAGTATGATCATAGCAGGTGTTTTTAAATACTGTCACTTCCTAGTCTTTAAAAGGAACACTCAAGCTCTAATAACCTAGCACGTACCACCTGGTTCCTCCGGAAGTCTCCACAGGAGGTGCTGGAACTTTCCTGAATAAAACCCAGCAGCTGACAGGCTCGACATTGCTGGGCTTAGGATTGCTGTAGACTCCGCACCGTCCAGATGGCCTGGGAAGGCCTACACTCTCCCACTGGGAGCTGCCTGGGTTGGCAGAGTTCCTTAAAGTGTCCTGCATTTCCTGGGAGAACAGTAATTATTTTTCCCCATCTGATTAATCCCATAAGTCTCAGGTGGCCCAGAGTCCAGTGTTGGTCTCAGGCAGCCTCTTACAGGAACTCTCTGTCAGAACTGGGGTTCTGATGGTCCTCAGCTGAGAGCAGCCTCTCTATACAGGGGTCCGTTGACCTTCCACTCTGTTGAAACAGCCAGTCTCGAGAGGGTGGCAGGTAATGCCTCAGTGGCCCCAGGATGGCAGGGAGCACGGCGCCCCCTAGAGGACAGACAGCCAAAGGAAAACCCTTCAGGCTTTGGGTGCCTAATTTTGCCTGTTTGTGTGTTCTAGGAGTTTAGAATGGAAATGGACTATAAACAGTGGATTGTGGACTTTGTTAACCAGTCCCTACTTCAGCTAAGCACCTGCGATGTAGAAAGCAAGCGCTATGAAAGGACGGAGTTTGCTGAGCACCTGGGGGAGATGAACCGCCAGTGGCACCGAGTACAGGGAACCCTGAGTCGGACGGTAAAGGCGTAGTTTGGACTTCGCAAAGTACCACCTTCCAAAAACTAAAAAAAAAAGATATTCAAATGGTTGATGCACAGTCATAGCCCCTTTATTACTCCTACATTTTAGCATCCAGCACAGTGGATATAACAGAGTATGACAATAATTCTTATATTTCTGTTGAGATTTCTTAGTGGGAGACTGACTTAGGCAAGGGAAGAAGAGAAATTCTGTTTAAGAAGATGTCAAGTATTACGTCAGGCTACTAAAAGGACAGAGCTTCTGACATTTTCTGTAAGAGCACATGTTCAAAAGGGGCCCAGCTATGTCGGCTTTGAAATGATTGTGAAAAGGAAGGAGAATGCGTGGGACTTTGGGGTAGATTTTTTACTTTATGATCCTCAAAAAGGATTAAGAAAACTTACTACTGCAAAAAATAGTTCCATGTTTGTTTATATTGATGGTAACAAATTGTTGATCTCTTTTCTGTGTAGAGAATGCACACAAATGGATTTGTGCAATTAAGATTCAAGTACAGGGGGCTGGGGATTTAGCTCAGTGATTAGAGTGCTTGCCTTGTAAGCACAAGGGCCTGAGTTCAATCCCTGGCACCACAAAAAAAAGATTCAAGTACAGGGCCAGACAAATAACAAGAGCAGACGTAGCCCAAACAGCTCATAGTTATCACACTGCTGATACTGCAGTGGCTTAAATACTCTTCTGGAAAGCATTAGAAAAATTTAAACCATGCAGATCATCCTAGCTCTTAACCAGAAGGCCATCTGTGGTATATTTATTTTAGCAGAAAATCCTTCCAAAAATAAAAGGTGTACACAAAGTGTCCAACATTATTTATACTTGCAAAAATGTACAATACCTTAATTTCCAACTTTAGGGGAATAATTAATCAGATGATACTATGTCTAGCCAGGCACGGTAGAACATGCCTGTAATCCCAGCATTCGGGACCTGAGGCAGGAGGATCACAAGTTCAAGGCCAGCATGGACTATATAGCAAGATGCTGCCTCAAAACAACAACAACAACAACAAAAAACTGTGTCTATTTGTTAAAATACTGGGCAGTCTTTTAAAACTAATGTCAGCATATATGATGACAGTGAGTTCTTACAGCGTATCAGAAAGAGAAGGCAAAACTTCATATGTACTTTCTTACCTAATAAAAATTGTATTAGATTTGAGTAGAATCACAGGATTACAGACTGATTATTACATTGATGAACTGTTTGTGCTATTGTTGGTATTGGTAGAAAATTTTAAGCAACTCTAATGAGAGTTGGTGGAAAGAAAATTTCCTTAAACTGCACCTGTATTAATTAGTAGAGGATGAGATGAAACTATATTGAAGGTTAACAACATGATCTTATTCTGTAAAACTATTATGAAACTTCAAAATAGCCAGCTGTCTCAGCAGATTAGCTTTCATTTATAATGTGAGTTTTTTTTAAAGAAGCATTTAAATCCTATTTATTGATTTAATGAATCTTTATTCCAAAATTATCAGTACATCGTATGCAAAATACTAGAAATTTGGGAAGAAAAAACTGTCATTTTCAAAATATATCCCATCTTGTCATTTATAATTTTTTTAAGCGTGGGGTTTAAAAGAAGACATTTTTTCATAGTATTTTTATTTACCACTTACAGATACAACATTTAGAACAGCTTTTGGAAAGTATCGCTGAGCGTGAGAACAAAATACAGATTTTGAACAGCTGGTTGGAGGTGCAAGCGGAGAGGCTGAAAACTTTACAGAAGCCTGAAAGTGTAATCTCCATCGAGAGGCTGTTGCTAGACTGTCAGGTGAGGTGCAGACAGCGTCCTGTCCCACACGCGCCCTGAGGGGAAGGTGGGTGCTGGGGTGTCAGGAGATGCCTCCACCCTGCCCTGCCTTTACGGTCGTGTGTGTTGCGTAGTGACAGGGCTGTGCCCTGAGAGAGGCATCCTCAGGCAGCTGTGTCACACTTTGCCGGCAGAGCATCTGTACACAGACCCGGGTGGGGTGGCTACTGCACGGCCGCGTGGCACTGCCGTCCTGTAGAAGCTGTGGCTGCTCTTGATTCCTTATAGAAATTAGGTTTTACACAATTGCAAAGTGACATTTCATATCATAATCCGAAGGTGATGTTTTCATTTTCATGCTCATTGCTGCTTTTGAGATAAATATTACTCCCAAGAGTGGGGAAATAATCACAGAGGGGTTTGATTTAGGTGCTTCTTAATCTTTGCATTTTTATTATTTTGCTGAATAATGGCAAAATTACTCTGAACTTCCCGTTATTCTTAGTATTTCACTGGAGCAATACCATTTTCTTCTGCCTACCGTGTCTTATATTTTAAAAGGACCTCTTGTCCCCTGGGCCAGTGTCCGAGCCACATTTGGGTATGCGGCTGTGGTCTGCCTGCCGGGTCCTGTGGCCCTCGAGACAGCCCTCCCACTGTGGCCTGTTCCTCCCTCAGCGCTACCTGAGCGGCGACTCTCCCAGCCAGGCATCTCGGACGTCACCACAGTTGCAGACAGCGTGTCTGTACTGTAATGAACACAGCACACTGGTCACTGTTGGGGCTGAAAGTCGAGTGAGACCCCAGTTCTGCAGAGATGCTGACAGGATAGCGCTGGACATAAAATGGGAGCAACATACTACCACCATCACGGGGCTTTGGGGCTGGTCCTGTCCTGACCCCGGCTCCCCAGTGTCCATCTCCACCTGGCGTCCATTATCCTTCCTGCGTGGAAGCTTGCAATCAGGTCGCTAGTGCCTGTTGTCTTCAGAGGCAGCTTTTGTCCTTGCCTCTCTCTGCCTGCAGGAACCCGTTAGGTCTCCCAGTTGCTCCCTCTGTGTAGTTAGTCCACCCTGGAGCAGGCCAGGCCTGCCCTACTGCAGCAGCCTTTTGGCGACTCCAGCCCCTTCCTGCTTTCCCTCTGATTCCCCAGCATACCACCTTGGAGTGACACTTCTGAAATACAAAAGGTTGCACAACGTCCCATTAGAAAATCCTGCCCTGTCTCCACATTGACTGCAGAGTGAAATGCTTTAGAATGGTCTTCTGGCCCTCGTGACCTCCCCTCACCTGCAAATTGCAGCAACCATTGTAGCCTGTAACCATATAACCTAAGCAAGTCTGCACAGTTCTTAGTCTTTTGCTTTGTTTTGATAAATGCTCGCCGTTGAACGGGTTTGAGTGAACGCAAGTTTAGCTGCCTACCAGCACCTCACTAAGAAGTTGTAATTAAGCAGATCCCGGGGCTGGGGTATGTCTCAGGGGTGGAACATTTGCCTGGCATGCTCAAAAGCCTGGGTTTGATCCCCACACTGGTGGGAAGAGGGAAAAACAGACAGAGGTCTACCATCTGTGGAAACTTTATTAGCAGACAGCTAAGACAGTGTATATACTGTGCGCTCAGCTCCGCCCGGCTCTCTCTGTTCTTTGGTCCACCATCAATGCTGCGCATGAAAGGGTCACCCGAGGTGGATGTGTCCATGTTCCAGAAGGAGAGTCCATTATCTCTGTGGTCACATCAGGCAACCAGAATCCTTGGCGGTTAGGCTGGATGCACAACCGCACAGAGAGCCGGGCGCGATGGCGCATGTCTGTGACGCTAGCACTCCGGAGGACTAAGTGAGGAGGATCGCAAGTTTGAGGCCAGTCTGGGTAATTGAGTGTCTTAGCGAGTCCCTGTCTCAAAATAAAATGAATAAATAAATAAAAAGAGCTGGAATGTAGCTCAGTGCGAAGGCCCTGGATTTGGTCTTCAGTGTCAGAAGAAAACCAAAACACAGAGTCTTGTTCCAGGATTATCACCCAGGGCGAAAACAATTGCTGTGCTCAGCTCCTATACGCTGCCCAATAAGGGTGCAAACTGTGTGCGCAGTAGCTTGGCCAACCACCTATCTTGGATGTATGTGATTTTTACCGGTGAGAAATCATACTATTTAATAAACTTTTAATTTTACCAATACATTTTTTTCTAACATTTTCTATGCTCACTGGCAAAATGACTCGTGTTGATTAAGGCGGGGGACTCAGGAGTGCCATGGTGGCCCCCTCGGGAGTGTGGGCTTCCTAATTTACATGCGTGCTGACCACCCTCGAGGGTGCCTGTCTGGTTGAACCCGGTTGCACCATACTGTAGTTAACCCGCACGTGCAATTTACGGGTGTGTTTGAGGGGTCTCCCCCCTCGTCAGTCCCTGCCCAGAAGTGCACAGATCCCTCAGGAGCTCTGGCCTCTCTGGAGCTGCAGAAGCCCAGACAGCCCTCCCTCTCCCAACCCTGCTCACACATGGGTCTCTCGTGAGGTTGGAACGCAGGCACAGCCCCCAGTTGTGTCAATGCACCTTCCTGGGCGCCCCCATACTTTCCGCTAGCTCATCGCTCCTATTTTAATTTTTATTTTGCTTTCTTACATGCGTCTTCATAGGCTGTAAACATGGCAGAGATGGAGTAAATTGATAATTAGGCGTCTCTAGCCCCCTGTGTGGGGTCTCATCTGTCTGCTCATCCATCTTCTGCTACAGCGGGGGTCTCAAGGCAGAGGGCTCCTCCGCAGGCCTGCTAAGCCCAGCATCACCTGGAAACACGTAGGTGCTTAGCAGTCTGTTACAGACCTAAAAGGAAGCTTTTCTGCAATGTAATTTTTGCTTTTCTTCACTACTTACTGCTAACAGGAAATAAAATAAGTGAATAGTTGAATGACTTATCCTAGAGCAGAACGTCTCAGTTCGGGAAGCTTGCTATAGCAACTGTACTCAGGCGAGCTTAAGGGTTGGTATTGATTAAGCATTGAGTCAGGACTGAGATGTGTGGGAAGAGGCCGAGTTTCCAGACTCCTGATTATGAAGGGAAACTGTAGCTCACTGTTATTCGGAGGTCTGAGATGACAGCAGATGAGGAGGCTGGATTAATCGCTCAACTCTGATCCTTTCATGCTGTAAGCAACCAGCACTAACAGAAGTTCATGCATGATCATTTCAGAGGAATTTATTATTTTTTATTTATTTTTAAATTTGATTGGTGCATTTTGGATCTACGTAATGATAACATTCATCATAGGGAATTTGTACCTGTACATGATATATTTTGCTTCTTTTTTTCCCATTCCCCTCCTTCCCTCCAACCCCTCTTCCCCTCTTTATTTACAAAAGCTTTGTTTCTAGTTTTTTCTTCTATTCTCTTTTTCTTGTCCTTCCTTCCTTTGCCCCTTCCCTCCTTTGTTCCCCTTCCCATTTGAACATTTTCTTCCCATTTCCTAATATCTATTATATATATTATATAATGTATAATACCTATTACACATTTTGGTCCTTATTTGCGCTTTTGGTTTCTCACACCAGACCAACTGTGATATTTAAATACATTGTGTCCAATTTATTTCACATAAGAGTATGGTATCCAAGTACATCTCTTTACTTAGAAATGTCTCAAACTTACCCTTCTTTCTGACAAAGTAGTATTCCAATTGTATAAAAAAATCCACATCTTCTTTATCTATTCATCAGTTGATGGGCATTTGGGCTGTTTCCAAAATTCAGCTGTTATAAATTGTGCTGCTGTAAACATGGGTGTGCGTATATTGCTGTGGTTTGATGCTTTTAATTCTTTTGGAAAGATACCAAGAAGGGGAGTAGCTGGGTCAAATGGAACCTCTAGTTTTAGTTTTTTGAGGAATCTCCACACCGATTTCCACAGTGGTTTCACCAGTCTACATTCTTCTCAACAGTGGAGGATTCCTTTTTCCCCACGCCCCGGCCAGCATTTGTTATTGGTTGATTTCTAGATAATAGCCATTCTTTCTGGAGAGAGATGGAATCTTCAGTGTTTTAATTTGCATCTCTCGAATGACCAGTGGCATTGAACCTTTTTCGATTGGGTCTTTAAATTGGGGGAGGGGGTCTGGTTTTTTTTTTTTTTAAAGTTCTTTATAGGTTCTAGATATTAGTCCTTTGTTGAAGGAACAGCTGGCAAAATTTTTTTCCCACACAGTAGGTTGTCTCTTCACTCTGTTGGTGGTTTCCTTTTGCTGTACAAAACTTTTTAATATGATGAGAATCCCAGTTATTGATTCTTTGTAATATTTCCTATACAGTCAGGGTTTTGTTTATAGACATTGCCCACACTGGTGTCTTCTAGAGTTCTACCTATTCTATCTTCCTGCAGATTGTTTCCATTTTAATATTTAGATCTTTGATCCATTTCAGTTTTAGTTAAGTACATGGCGAAAGATATGGGTCTGGTTTAATCTTTGGCATGTGGAAAGCCAATTTTCCTCCGTTTATTAAAGAGGCTATCTTTTCTTCCAGTGAAGTTGTTTGGCCCCTTTGTCAAAGATAAGGTGACTGAGTGTGTTTGGAGTTGTTTCATCATCTTTTAATCTGTTCCATTGGTCCTCAGATCTGTTTCTTTTTTTGCCAGTACCATGCTATCTTTTATCACAGTAGCTTTGTAGTATAATTTCAGGCTGGGGATTGTGATAGTCTCTGCCTTGCCTTTGTCGCCCACAATTGCTTTTGCTATTCTATGTCTCTTCTGGTTCCAAATGAATTTTGGGATTGTTTTCTCTAATTTCTTCATTAGATTGATTCCTAAGTATTTCATTTTTTTGGATGCTATTGGGAAAGATGTTGTTTCACCAGTTCTCTCTCAGTGAGTCTCTTATTTGTGTACAGAAGTGCTGTTGATCTTTAAGTGTTGACTTGAACGCAGCCATGCTGCTGAATTTGGTTATTAAATCTAGAAGTCTTTTGCTGGACTTTTTGGGGTCTTCTATGTCGAGTATCATGTCATCCGCAAAAACGATAATTTAGCTTTTTCCTTTACTGTCCTTATTCCTTGTATTTCTTTCTCTTGTCTAATTGCTCTGGCTAATGTTTCCAGAACTATATTGAATAAGAGTGATGATATTGGCATGCTCGTCTTGGTCCTGACTTTGGAGTGAAAGCTTCCAGTTTTTGTCCGTTTAGTACAATGTTAGCTGTTGGTTTGTCATAGATGGCTTATATCAGATTGAGATGAAGACCATGTGTTCCAATTTTCTGTGGAGTTTTTATCATGAATGTGTGTTAGACTTTGTCAAATGCTTTTTCTGCATCTATTGAGATGGTCATGTGTGTGTTGTTTTTTTTTTTTCCTTGGATCTGTTAATATGGTGTGTCACATTTATTGATTTACGTATGTTGAACCATCCCTGCATCCCTTGGATGAATCCTACTTGGTCACGGTGTATAATCTGCTTGATGATTTGTTGCATTCTGTTTGCCAGTATCTTACTGAAGATTTTTGCATCTATGTTCATTAGGGAGATTGGCCTACAGTTCTCTTTTTTGGTGGGATCCTTCTCTGGTTTGGGTATTAGGGTAATGTTTGCTTCCAGGAATTAATTTGGGAATATTGCATCTCTTTCAATCTCATTAAAGAGTTTGAGAAGCATTAGATCTTCTTTAAATTTCGTGTAGAATTCAGCAGTGAATCTGTCAGGACCTGGACTTTCTATGTTGCTAGGTTTTTAATTACTTCTTCAATTTCATTGACTGATATTCGGTTATTTAGATTTTTTTGTCTTCTTGATTCAGCTTTGGTAATTCATACATATCTAAGAATCTGTCCATTTCTTCTGTGCTTCCCATCTTACAAAGGTTCTCAAAGTAGGTATTAATGATTTTTTGGATTTCTGCAGGATCTGTTGTGATTTTACCCTTTTCATTCCTAATTGCACGGATTTGGGTCTTTTCTTTCCTTTTTTTGATCAGGTTGGCTAAGGGTTTGTCAATTTTATTTAATCTTTCAAGGAACCTATTCTTCGAGTCATTGATTCTTTGTATTTTCTTAGTCTCAATTGAGTTAATTTCTACTTGGATCTTTATAATTTCCTCCCTCATATGAGCTTTGGGCTTGGCCTGCTCTTCTTTTTCTAGAAGCTTGAGATTCCTCATTAGGTTGTATATTTGAGCTCACTCTGTTTTTCTGACATGGGAATTCACTGCTACAAATTTTCCCTCATAGTACTGCTTTCATCGCATCCTGTAAGTTCCAGTATGTTGTGCTGGCATTATTGTCTAACTGCAGAAACCATCTAATTTCTTCTTTAATTTCATCTGTGACCTATTGGTTGTTCAGGAGGGTGTTACTTAATTTCCATGTGTTTATAAAGTTTTTATGGTTTCTTTTGCCATTTCCAATTTCACTGTACTATGGTCTGATAATATGCATGGGATGATTTCCATTCCTTTGCATTTACTTAGCCATGTCTGTGAGCTAATACGTAGTGTGTTTTGGGGAAAGTCCTGTGCACAGCTGAGAGAAATGTGTATTCTGATGTTGTGAGGCGGAACACTTTGTACACATGTACTAAGCCCGTTTATTAAAACATTTGGTTCAGTTCTGATATTTCTTTGTTGATTTTTTTTGTCTAGTTGATCTGACTATTTGTAACAGTAGGGTATTGAGGTCCCCCATTACAATCATATTAGTGCTTATTTGATTTTTCATGTCTGTTAATATCTGTTTTACATAGTTGGGTACACTGGTATTTGGTGCATATGTGTTTATGATTGTTATCTCTTCCGCTTGGATAGATCCCTTAACAAGTATGTAGTAACTGTCTTTCTCTCTTCTGATCCGTCTTGGCTTGAAATCCACTGGAAAGAGAATAGCTACCCCTGCTTTTTTCAAGGTTCTGGTTGAATGGAGTATTGTTTTCCATCCTTTGACTTTCAGTCTGAGAATTTCTTCTTGAATTACATGTGTTTCTTCTATGCCACATATTGTTGGATTTTGCTTCTTGATCCTTTCTGCCAGTCTGCTTCTTTTGATTGGTGAATTGAGACCATTTACATTGATGGTATATGTATTGACTCATCCTTGTCATCCTTGTTATTTTCCTGTTTTTGGTTTCCTTGTGTTTCCACCTCTGTTTAATTACTTGCCTTGCCGGGTAGATTCATACTGTTGGGGTTCCTGGAGTTGTAGTCCTCATTACCTCTTTCTAGAATGTCCTTCAGAACATTTTGAAGTGTTGGTTTGATGGTCATGATTTTTTTTAGGTGTTCTTTGTCATCAAAGTATCTTTTTTCTCCAATTTTTCTAATTTTGAAAGATAGTTTTGTGGGGGCACATCAATCTGGGCCGGAGGTCGTTTTCTTTTTGAGGTTGAAATACTAACTCCAACCTCTCCTTGACTTGTGGGTTTGTGTTGAGAAGTCTGCTGTGATTCCAATGGGCTTTCCTTTACAGGTGATTTGCTTTTTTTCCCCCTCTAATACCTTTTAATATTCTGTTCTCATGTTGAATTTCTGGACTCTTGACTATTACATTCCTTGGCTTAGATTTTTTTTTTTTAATATCATGGCTAATTGAAGTTCTGTATGCCTAACTTATCTGCATGTCAAATTCTTTTTCATGCTTGGGAAGTTTTCTGCCATTACTTCTGGAACAGGTTTTTTTATGTTTGCCCTATCTCCAGCTTTTTCATTGACTCTGATCTTATGTTATTCTTCTTTGCATTATCTAGAACCTGTTGAATTGATTTTTTGTGGTTCCTTGCTATTTTTAAAAAATCTTTCTTTTCATGGTTGATAACCACAATCCTGTTTTCTACATCTGATGTTCTGTCTTCACATTGGTTCATTCTGCTGTGTATACTTTCGATGGACTTTTTAGCCTCCTGGATATCTGTTTGAATCTGTTTCATGAATTCCATTTCTTTTCTATGTTGGGCTTTCATGGTTTCTGTCATTTTTCTAAGCTCTTCTTTTTTTTTTTTTTTAAACCTGTATCTGCTCTAGATTCGCTGACCATGTCCTTCATTCTGGTCACCATCTCTGTAGTCATCTGAGAAATTATTTCTGATTTGATTTTTTTTCTAGGGCCTCATTCATCTACTTTGTTACTTCTACTGTTATCACTGCTGAGAGTTCAGGTGGGTGGCTTTTGAATTGTTCCACCTCATTGCCCTCTAGGTTTGCCTTTTGCAAACTGGAAGTCTGGGGTTTCATCTTGTTTCCACGACTTCTCATCTTCTTCTTCTTCTCTTCCTCCTCCTCCTCCTCCTCCTTCTCCTCCTCTTCCTCCCCCTCCCACCTCCTCCTCTTCCTCCTCCTCCTCCCCCATGTATGTTTTCATGTGCTATTATTATGGTACTTATTCTTTTTTGTGTGTGTGGTTTTGTGTGTGTGTTATTTTCCTCTAACTCTGCTAAATACCCTTTTTTCACCAGTTGTCCTTATAATATAGAGCAGTGATGGCAAACCTTTTAGAGCTTTCAAAGATACAAACAGCCCACCATGGCACACATGCCATAGATTTGCCACCACTGATATAGGGTAAATATGACAATTTATTATCATGTGTTTTTAGTAATCTGTAGTTGAGCCTTCATGGAAGACTACTGTATTTTATAAATCCAAAGGAGGGGAATGATTCAATATTTTTAAAGTGTTTTAGGCTGCAACTCTGCAAAGAAAGACGTCACCTAAAGCTTGGTGATAAAGGGTAGCAGGTGAGGCTGTCCGATGTGAGGTGGTGTAGTGAACTGAGGTACTCGCTGCCAAGAAGCTGTTTGTTTGCTGGACGCTTTTGCAGTCCAGCCGTGAAGAGAAAATCTGAGAACTCTGCCACATGTTAACTGCCACTCAACAGCGCGCTCACGCAGGATGCTGTCATAGTAAGAGATTTTCTACTAATGTTCGCACGCCCTGCATTCAAAGGGAAGAGGGTCACACAGTGGCCGGTTCTCTTTCTCCATCACTGACTGCCCAGTCCTGCTCCCAGCTGTAGTCATCAGTCTTTCACAAACGAGTGTCTTTCCCTCTTTCTTTCAGTCTTCAGTTCAGAAGACTTCTAGTGTTCATTGATTTTAAATTTGTGACTTCAGTGTTTCAAGAGTGACCTGAAGCCCTCTGGGCCATAACCATTTTGCCAGGCACGGATGGTAGTACCACACTGCAAGGTTAACATGAGGAGCTCATCCCTCCCCAGGCACAGATGCAGCCTGCGCCTAGCGAGCCATGCCCACGAGGCACTCACGTTCTCCTTTCCTCATGGACCCCCCAGTGACTCTTCTGACAGACTACAGTTCTTAGAAAGCCAAATTTCTTGTTTAAAACAAATGGTCTTCAAGAGAGAAAACTTGAGCAAAGGGTCGTCAGCAGGAGGCCGTGCACTCACACACGTGTGTGTAGCTTAGTGGCAGCAGGCATATTCACCCCGTTGGAGTCTATCTCCAACATAACAAAATAGAATTAAGGAAAAGTGTATATGTTTTCTAAATTGGATTCCTGCCTAGCCCTGAGAAGGGCTCTGAAGCTGCACCCATCATCCGTCCTCTGTGACATGTGGCAGATCTGCTGCTGGTTTCCTTCACTCCAGCTCTGTCTTCAGATTGTCAGCACTCTGGTCTCCTTTATAGTCGAGGGCTCTTGTGGTTTTCTGGAAAATGTTTACGTGAAGAATGGAGTAGGTTGAGGGTGCCTTTTATGAGTGAATTAGTACAGACTGGAGGTACGAAAGGATGTGAAAGCTATTACTATCTGAACTACTGATTCTATGACCTGTCATTCTGTGATGAAGGTTTCTAAGCACCTCCTGCTTGTGGTTTCACTGGAGCTGTAAACTGCACACTGCATGGGCCGTCATCTTCCTTTGCCAGATGATAGGGATTTTGGGGTGTGATGACTTAGGTCTGCGTAAAAAACCCAGGGCGGAGGTGGGGCAGAGACGCACTGTCCTGGGCTTTCTCAGTTCTATCTTGATGAAAATGACTTGTTGCTTTGAGTCTCCTGAAATAAAAAGCCATGGGATATAAAATTGAATTAAGATTGTATTATGATTAAAGTGCCTTTGATTTAACACTAATTATATATTCCAATGGTTATTTATTTATTTTTCCTTGAAAAGAGTAGACTCTGGTTTCTTGTACCCTATTGATTATTTGGTAACATTGTGCATTGAAAACCTTTTCACCTTGCCATTCCAGGACATAGAAAATCAACTTGCAATTAAATCCAAAGCCCTGGATGAGTTGAGACAAAGCCACCTGACTTTGGAGGGCAGGACTGTGCCATTGTTAGAAGGTCCAGCATCAGAGGTCGATGAGTTATTTCAAAAGAGGAGCAGCATGATCGATAAGGTAATAGGACTTGTTTGAAGTATGCTGTTTCTCTTCATGTAGTCTTCTTTTATTTTATATGTTGTTATTGTTCTTGAATTGTAGAGACTTTCTCTATACCAAAAACTGAAAAGTTGCTGAGGAAAGTATTGAAGTAGAGAGAAACATTTCAAATCTCATTTTATGCATTGAGTAATTCAAGGCAAAGCCACCCCTCCCAACATCACTGACAGGCAGGAAATCCACTTGGCTATCTTTATTGTGTCTAATGTATTCATGCAGATATAAATGCCCTCGTGTTCCGAGCCTGACAGGGTCCGGCATTGTTTCCCGGCCAGATACACAGGGCAGCTATGGAGACGCAGCTCCAATTCCCCCGCACAGTTGGATGTTCTCTGGTCCTGTGTCACATATTCCTGGAGAGCCAGGAGTGTAGTCAGCGCAGGGACAGCGCCAGGGGCAAGGGACACAGCTCAGAGCTGAAGAGAAAGCACAGAGGAAAAGGGCACACAGGCCGCCTGAACCTTAGGAAAGTGTGGCAAGGTCACCAAGGGACGGCACTGAAAGACAGCAGGCGTCTCCAGACTTTGCAGCCTGCGTTTCCCCACAAGGAAGGTGAAAACTCAACAACCCAACTACACTGTGTCTGTATTTCCTCCAGCATCCTGACTGTGGGCTGTTTGCCATCTCCCAAAGCCTGCTTCAACCATTTGTTCCAAGGGCGGACTGGGAATAAGCTGTATGAATGAAGTGCGCAGACTCACTCCTTCCGAGGGCTCCAGCTCATTCGGGCATTTGTCAAACACGAGTCACTGTGTGCACCATCCAGGAGTAAGATGAACAGGAAAGCAGATGAGCTCCCAGGCGGTGGGAAAAGTGCACATGAACAGATAACTGCAATAGACTGAATTACAATATAATGAAAATATAGAGGGGGAAGTCGAGATGATGCATGCAAAAAGTCATGCAGATAGTCATGTCATAAGGTTGGACATATAAATAAGTGGAATAGAATTAGAGTCCAAAAATAAACCCCCACATTGGATGTGGTGACACATGCTTGTAATCCCAGCACTCTGGGAGGCTGAAGCAAGAGAATCACAAGTTCAAACCCAGTCTGGGCAACTTCATGACTTAGCAAGACCCCATCTCAAAATAAAAAAATGGGTTGGGGGTGTAACCCAGGGCAAAGGTTCAGCCTTCCCTGTACTGGGGAAAAAAAAAAAAAAGCAGCTGGAAATAATGTGGCATTTCCTCAAATAGTTCAACACAGAGTTGCCATTTGACTCTGTAATTGCACTCCTAGGTAGATAACCCAAAAGGAATCAAAATATTCACACCAAAAACTTGTTCATCAATGATTATAGTAACATAATTCATGATAGCCAAGAAGTGGAAACAACCCATTGTCGATCAGTCTATGAATGTATCCATAAAATACAGTGTTTTTACACAATGGAATATTATCCACAAGAGGAAGGAGGTACCAGTATATTGCACAACATTGATGGCTTTAAAGACATTATGCGAAGTGAAAGAAGCTGGTCGCAAAAATATGTGATTCCATTTATGTGAAATAATCCCACATAGGCAAATCCATAGAGACAGGAAGTAGATCAGGCTGCGGAAGAGGAAAACTGCTAATGTGTGTGGGCTTTCTTTTGAAGGGTAGAAAATGTTCTAAAGTTGTTTGTAGAGATTGTACACTTCACATAGGTGAATTGCCTAGTGTATGAGTTATACTCAGTAAAGTATTATTTTAAAAATCCAGAGAGTAGGGGTTTGGGAATTTAGCTCAGTGATAGAAGGCCCCAAGTTCGATCCCCAGACACCCCCCAAAATCCAGAGAATACAGAGAGTATGAGCATAGCTTGTCCATCCATCAGCTGTCCAGAGTCAGTAACCACTGAGCTTGGCCTCCAACCCTTAGTGTAAAGTTTTCAAGATCAGTGTTACTGTATGTATCAGCAATTTGTTTCTTTGTGTGACTTAGTAATGTTGCATTGTATGGATATACCACATTTAGTTTATCCATTCATCAGTTGATGAGCATTTGAGGTATTTCCCTTTGTAGGCTACTGTGAACTGTACTGCTACAAACATTTGTGTACAGGTTTTCCTATGAACATATGCTTTAAGTACTCTTGGGTGGATATCTACAAATACAATTGGTAGTCATATGGTAGCTGACTTTTTGAAGGACTGCCAAACTTTTTCCATATCCTTATTTAACTCTCTGAATTTTTTATTATAGCCATCAAAGTGATATGAAGTGGTATCTCATGCATAGATACCAAGTGGCTTTGATTTACATTTCCCCAATTACTATGGATATCGAGCATCTTTTCATGTCTTATTGGCTATTTGTACATCTTCTTTGGAAAAGTATCTATCTCAGTTCTTTGCTCATTCTTATTTAGATCTTTTTTTGTTTGTTTTTGTTTTTTGTTTTTTTTTTTAGACAGGGACTCTGTGTAGTTCAGGTTGGTCTTGAACTCACAGCGATCCTCATACCTCGGCCTCTGGAGTGCTGGGATTGTAGGTGGGCACCACCACACTTGGCTAAGGTGGTTGTCTTTTGTTATTGAGTTATTAAATGTTCTTTACATATTATCAGTCAGATCTGAGCTTGTTTTCAATAGGTAACTAAATGTTTGCTTCCTTTTGTCATTATCAAAATATACTCATGGAAAATATGCCCACTGTGGCCTCTTTGCTCTTGCCCGTTTTGGTAGACATGTTTCTCTCCACTTTGTGCTTGCTTTGTGAGCATGCCAGGTGACACAGATCACATGTTACATTTATAAGGCTTTGCAGTTTTTAGAACATTTTCACAGACACTATTTTATTTTGGATTATTTTTTCATTTGTTAATCTCTGCTTTGGGGATAAAGCAACTAACTCTAAACTAGGCCTGGTGGCACAGGCCTGTAATCCCTGCTCTCTGGGAACTGAGGCAGGAGAATCGCAACTTCGAGCCCAACCTGGGCAATTTAGCGACTTAGTGAAACCTTGTCTCAAAACAAAAAGTAGAAAGAGCTGGGGATGGCTGGGCATGGTGGTGTACGCCTGTAATCCCAGCACTTGGGAGGCTGAGGCAGGAGGATCACCACAAGTTCGAGGCTAGCCTAGACTACAAAGAGAGAGTTCAAAGCCAGCCTGAATTACATAGCAAGACCCTGTCTCAAAAAAAAAAAAAAAAGCCAATAAAAGAAAAGAAAGAGCAAAGAGCTAGGGATGTAGCTCAGTGTGAATGCCCCAGGTTTGATCCCCAGTACCCGGGCAGGACAGTCCCCTCTAGGATTAAATAATTTCCCAGTCCGGAAGGCTAAGAGAGAGTGTAACTGAATTGCCACTCACGCTGTGTTCCTTCCCTGGGCTCTGTCTCCCCAGGCCCAGCTCTTTCTATGCTGACCCTTCTGATCCTAGAGTTCTTTTCACCCATCCTAAAACATGGCCTTCTCTGGGAACTCGGATTTACTGACCTCCCTTCCCACATGCAGTAAATCACTGAAGATCCTCCAGTACCCACCAAAGTTGAGCAAGAAGCCCAAATTAGGGGCAGCGTTTGACTCTGGAAGGAGACAGCTGCCGAGCCGTGTCCTCGAGGTGTTCTGAGTCCGTATTTTGCATTGTTCACACAGGTCAGCCAGCTCAAAGCCTCCATGCAGGCGCTGCTAGCGGATTGGAAGGCCTGCGTCCGACTCTTTGAGGACGTGAACATGATGGTGATCCGGTTCAGGTACTGCACGGAGGGCAGCGAGCCCGAGACTCCGTCCCTGGAGGCCTTGGCGTGCCGGGTGCAGAGCCTGCAGGTGAGTTAGCCTGAGTGGGGCGGCGGCTCGGCAGCGCACACCAGAGAAGAGCAAAACTGTGTGCTCGTCAGCAGGGTCGACATGAGCCCGAAATTCCAAAGTGAGTCGCATGAGCCAGAGAGTGAACATTTATCAAACTACATGTTGAATTTTTCATATCCGTATTATCTCACAGTTTAAATGTTTGTGTGAGCGTTTGGTGTAGGTTTTTTGTTTTTGTTTTTACTTGGTTTGGGGCTGTTTGTTTTATAGTCCTGGAGACTGAACCCAGGACCTTCGAACTAAGCTACATCACCAGCCCTTTTTATTTTGAGGGAGGGTCTTGCTAAGTGCCTAAATCACCCAGGGTGGGCTTGAACTTGCAGTCCTCCTGCTTCAGCCTCCCAGTGAGCCACCAGCTCGGCTTTGTTTTCAACTTACATTTCAGCTTCCAGGGAGGAAGGGAGGATGGAACGAAGGAAGGAAGGAAGGGGGGGAAGGAGGGAGGGCAGGCAGGCAGGCAGACAAGCAAGCAGGCAGGCTGGCTTGCCTTCTCAGTTGCTTTCTTCCCTTTCCTGAGAGTCTCTCCTCTTCCTTCGGAGTCTGAGTGTCTGTCTCGTCTGTGTAGCAGCCAACTGCTGCCTGACTTGGAGGTCGCCGGCCATCTGAAGTTGCCCTTCTTGTTCTTATCACTTAGACTCTTCAGGAGGAAGCCGAGAGCAGTGAGGGGAGTTGGGAGGAACTGCAGGAGGTAATCAGCAAACTCAAAGAGTCCTGCCCCTCCGTTGCTGCGATCATCGAAGGGAAATGCCAGGCCACTCACGCGAGGTGCGCTTTGAGGTCCGGGGGAACCACAGAGCAGATAACTTGACGTCAGGCCTTGTGAGGTCTTCTTGACCCTCTGAGGCGACTGGTTCCTTATTCTGCTCTCTGCTTGGGCAGATCTCACTCATGTACGGTTCCGTCACGAGTACTGGTCCCTGCCTCGTGTGGTGTTGGGAGAGTAGCGTGGAGACGCCTCGGTTATGGCGCGGGGGCGCCAGCACTGTCTCAGTGCACAGGATGCAGAAACTCACCAGACTGTGGGCCAGATGTGCCATCTGCCGGCACGTGCACACATGAGAAACACTGAAGTGCTCAAGAAGCAGGTGTTAAAACGCCTCTTGGTGAGGTCATTTGTGGGGTTAAAAGGAATTCTTTTTTTTTTTTTTTTTCTTTTTTTTTGGTGCTGGGGATCGAACTCAGGGCTCTAACCACTGAGCTAAATCCCCAGCCCCTCAGAAGGAATTCTTTGATGAGCCGCTTCCTGTGGGATCTGAAAGCTCCTTCCAAGGAGTGTGGCCCGAGTCCATTGCAGGCTCTTGTTGTGTAAGTGGGCATGAAAGTTGACCTAAGGCCGATGGTCTGTGTCCAGCCTTCCTCCGAGCACAGCTCCAGCAAACCAGCATTCAGCTGGGACTGGAGGAGGAACCACAAATCACGTGCCCCGCAGTGGTGTCCCCAGGCCCCATCACTGGAGGGGTGGGAAGGGGGGCAGGGAAGGAACACAGAAAGCTACCTGACTTTGAACAGACAGGGCCACCATTGGGACACATGGTAGCCAGTGGCTGCTGAGGGAATTCAGGTCATTGCTGCTCAAATAAGACTCTTCACAGACCATATAGTCAGCCACTTAAAACTAGGTTTTCTCATTTTTTATCAATGAGTGGGATAATACACAGTTTAAAATTAAATGGGGAAGAAACAGAAGCTTCTACAGTATATATATGGAATAAAGCGGTTCCCTTTATTTGTACTTTCATATAAGGAATATTTTGTTTTTTATTATTGCAAAACAAATTTTATTTGACGTAAACACAATTTAATAAGACCTATCTAAAGACATTCTCAGGCATACAATTTTGCGCTTTCTCCACGCTTTGCCTAAGGGGCGTTCCTAGATATTTCCTGCCAGTCACAACTTTTGTCATTTTTGCTAAACATTATAAATCAAGTAAATAGCCTAATTTGGATGTCTTTGTATAATGATGGTGCTATTAATTTAAAAAAACATTTGACAGTGTCTCTTAATAATCCATCTGCTATTAACTTCCTGATAGACTTGCACTTTTGCTACAAGAGAAAGCGTGGAATGAGGTTACTGTTGCTTGCATTGTGCTGACAGGTGGACCCAGGTAAACCAAGACCTTGCAGACCAGTTGCAGAAGGCCCAGAGCCTGCTCCAGCTCTGGAAGGCCTATCACAGTGCCCATATGGATGCCACAGCCAGGCTGGAGCAGCAGGAAGCGAAGTTTCAGCAGCTCGCAGAAATCAGCACGTCTGGAAACAACCTGGCAGACATCCTGCCGCTGGCCCTACAGGACATCCAGGTGGGTGCAAAGCCCTTTGGGAAATCCAGACCCACGCGAGCCAGGACCAGGGGTGACGGCTACACCTTGGGATGAGACAGACCCCGGAGACAGAGACGTCAGCCAGGACAGATGTCCTGAGCGGGTGGGGTAGGACACGGGCCAGGTGGGGGGTGTGGGGCTGGGAGGAGCAAGTGGCAGCTCAGACATCAAGTCCTGGCAGCTGCTGGGTCAGGGGGACCTGACACCACCTCGTTCCAAGTCTACACTTTCACTCCAGCAGTTATCTGTAAAGAAAAGGCTTCAGACAGCATCTGCAATAAAAGCAAAATTGTCTTGTCTGAGTGGAATCACCTAAGAATGATAGCTGTTGAATCTCTTGCTTTAAAAATAATCACAGATTTGATGCTATGTTAGTGTGATTTTTCCGTGGACTTAGTGATTTTTAGACTATATTTAAAAGCAATACAATTTCCTTCATAATTGTTTTTCCTACTATTATGAAACACCCAGGAATCAAATGCTTTTTAGTATTAAACTTGTTGAGCAGATATATTTTGTTTCTTATAATACTATCAGTCAAATAAAAAGGAGTAATCAGTTTAATTAAAGAGACAAGAATCCAACTGATCTGTATTATAATAACCATCTACCCGACCCGATCTCTTGTCTAAAAACAAAACAAAAACCTAGAAATTTCTCATATACAGTATTATAAGAGTAACTCCAATCAGCCTGATTGAAATTTTACGGTCTCTGCAAATGAATCCATTTATGTCAGAAAGTCTAAGGCAGGAGACAGGTTTGCACGAATTTTTGAAATGATATAAAAGCAGATGTTTTCAGTACTGGGGATTGAACCTGGGGCCTTCACACTGAGCTACAGCCTCACTCCTTTTTATTTCTATTTATTTTGAGGCAGGGTCTTGCTAAGTCACTGAGTTGCCCAGGCTGAGCTGGAACTTGCGATCTTTCTGCCTCAGACTCCCAGAGTGCTGGGAAAAGTAGCTCCTTGGGAGGGTTTGCTATAGTAATTAGAAATAGCACACGAGCCCTCCTAGGTGGTCTCCTGCCTGTCTACACTAGAAGCCTCAACTCTGTTGAGCAGTCAGTGGTCAGTTTTAGCTCAGAACTGACTAATTTCAGAACAGCACCAGTGATAGGTATCATTTGAAGAAAGTTTTTTCACCTGATGAAAATAAACATAATAAAAACCATGTCCAGGAGTTCAGGGCAGACATTCTTCCAGATGCGGATGAGTGGAGGGGCTAGGGAATTGTAATAGGAAAGAAGGAAGCATTTGGACACTACTCTTTCTCCTCAGGAGCTGCAGAGTGATGTGCAGAAGACAAAAGAAGCCCTGGTCCACAGCTCCACCCTGCTGGCTCAGCTCCCACAGCCCACAGAGTCCAGCATCCCCGAGCTCCTTTCTGGGCACCTGCACGCCCTCCAGAGAGCTGCTTACTTGGAAAAGATGCTGCTTATGAAAGCAAATGAATTTGAGGTTCCTCTTACTTTTTCATTCGGTGGTAGTCCGGGACATTGCACACAGCCTGCTATCCCATGTGTTCTAGGAAGCAATCGTGCTGTAGGATGGCACCTTAAGGAACCTGCAGGCTACAACTGCCCGCACATGCGTGGTTCTACCTCCAGTCACATGGGCAATGGGCAAGCCTTAAGGCCGCCATTGTTCTTGATTAAACATGTTGGGTCAAGAAGTGGTACACTTGATACCCTGTTCAGATCTCAGTTACTTGGATTGCCAAGTTGGGTGACTGAATCATAGAAATAGCTGCTTGAAGCATGGCCGCTTATTCTCTACTCATTTTTTGAAAAGCTCTCAGCGAGGGAGCTGAGAGAAGGCCATGGAGCTCCGTTATCTGGTCTCAGTATCAGCAGCAAGAGAAGTACTTAACTCAAAAGACCCAGGGAACAGAGTGCTCACTGGCTGTCCTCCACACCGTCCTCTCAGCGCGCGTGAGCCATGCATACAGGAAGGCTCAGAGGCACAGCGGGAAGTCCAGGGTCTTCGAGTAATCGTGTCTGCACGTTTGAGATAATAACAAACTGTTGTGGGTTGCATTCTTATCAGCCCCCAAGGCTGTTTGTTATATATGCTCATGGAAATTGTTTCTAATGAGAATGCCTCTCTTTCTAGTTTGTTCTTTCACAGTTTAAGGAGTTTGGAGAACAGCTGGAAGTTTTACAGGATCTTATTATACATGAGGAAGAGAATTTGGATAAACTTTACCAGCTAGAAAAAGAAGCAGATCCTGACTCATTCCTGGTATTGGCAATATTTGTCTTTCCTAGGGACTGAGACAAAAATAAGCTAATTACTGTTGTACTGTCAAATCTGTTTGCATCCTAATTGAATACAACCATCTTCTTGCTATTCATTCCCTGCCCTGGTTCCTCTCAGATCTAGAAAAGTAGAACCTAGGGATTTATTTTAGGAGTATGTCATAGTAACTTGTAGATTTTTAAATCTTGAGATCTTTACTGGTTAATTTTAATGAACCAGAATAATCCAGAGATTGGCTGTAGTGATTAATTGGATCTGGTTAGTTGAGGATCAAGTATAAAATATTTCCATCAAAATCACGTATTTTCCTTTTTCTATTACCCCAGTAAGTTCCATGTAGTTACTATAAATAGACGAAAGAATTAAAAAATTCTACATGTTGCGGTTCCTCTAAGGATTGATAATATACCTAGATCAGGGGTCAGCAAACCACTGCATGCTGTTCTAATCCAAGTTCACCTCCTGTAATTGTAAACAATTTTATTCGAACCCATCCACGTCCTTCCATTTACACATTATTGTGAAAGTCTTCTTGCTTCAATGGCGGAGTTGAATCGTTGCTACTGAGACCATATGCCCCACAAAAGCCTAAAATATTTATGACTTGGCCCTTCCGAGGAGCCGTTTATTGACCCTGACCTGGACTCTGACAGCGGAGTTCTATCGTGATACTGTAGATACTGCAAAAGATGTTTGTTTAACATACTGTTGACCTCGAGGCTGTCCCTGGAATATCTTTTAAAACTAAAATTTTGGTATTTTTTCTTTCTTGTGATTTCACATTCTACCAAAATATGGCTAGAATATTTTCTTACAGTTTAAGTGCCATCTTTTACTAGAGTTACATTAAGGATTAAATTTTCATTTGGTCTACAAACACACCATATGACCCGTAGAAGGTCAGGTTGTTGGCAGACTGTATAGGACCGAAAAGTCTAATGTCAGTCTTTTCTTTAAGCCTGTGTTTAATCTTGTGAACTCTGTTGTCCCCTGCTGCTCCCTGGGCTGTATGCAGGTTGTATCCTAGATCAGGTGCGGCATTGAGGGCTGAGTTCAGGTCCATTTCTAACGCTGACTGGTTGGTGGCAGGCAAGTCATTCACCTGTATAGGCCCCAGTTTTCCCTCATCCTGGAGATGAAGAGGCTATTTCATCATCAGGGTATTTTATTGGCACCCAAAAACCTGGAGTTTTTATTTTTCTGAATAGAATCATGTGCTGGCGCTGACAGCCCAGTTGCCTGACATTGAACGTTTGAATGAAGTCAGCCTCAGGCTCCCGCTCAGTGACGTGGCCATGAAGACCTTACAGCACGTGAACCGGCGGTGGATCCGGGCCGCAGCCACAGCGCTGGACCGCTGCAGGTGGGCACATCGCTCTTGGCCATCGCTTCAGCTAAAGGACGTGAACGCTCGAGCTCCACAATGTCTTTATTCTATGGCTGTGTTTTGTTTGTTTTTAAACCTTCCTAGTGAGCTTCAGGGAAGTGGACTCAATGACAAGTTTCTTCATTATTGTGAAAAGTGGGTCCATCTCTTGGAGAGGATAGAAGAGGAGCTCGGAGTGAATATTGCTGATGACCTTCCAGCTCTCCGGGAGCAGCAGAAAAGATGCGAGGTAAACCTGTGTTGTCTGCCACCCTGGGGCTGGAGTCAGGGAATGACATAGTTCAATAAAACACAGCAGGACCTATCTGTCTCCACCTGCAGAATGTGTGTCTTTAAGCCGATCCAGTTATCAGTTGATCACTTTCTAAATGCTCACATATTTCCTAAGTTGAAACATTGTGTTCTGCTCTGTTTTGTTAGTAAGGGTTCCCTAGGTTTTCTGCAGTCCACGGAAGCTTCTAGTGTAACATTGCTTCTACAGAATGCAAATATTAGACCGTGCTGCCAAGAGACTGTTAAACTGCCTCAAATCATGTTTCCATTTTCACTGATTAATTCTCTGTAGTCTGTCTCAGGTACGGTGATAACTACAGCCTTAAATATTTTACAGGGGAGTTTCCACCACACTTTCACTGATGTGTATTTATGTTCCTCCTAGTGGCCGGGTCTGCTGGAGCCCTTTTAAAATCCCAGAGTTCAATCTTCAGTACTATAAAAAAGGAAAAAAGAAAATTGTCAAAATGCTCTTAGTGGTTATAGGCAGATTCTACATTTTAGAAGTAAGGGGCTGGGGATTGAGCTCAGTGGTTAGAGCGCTTGCCTAGTAAGCACAAGGCCCTGAGTTCCATCCCCAGCACCAAAAGAAAAAGAAGTATGGATTAGTTCACTGTAACTTTTTAATGTAACTGATTTAAATCACAGTGCTAACTTAAGAGCATCTGATGAGAATGAGCATTTCGGCCTAGTTCTCATTAGGTCTGTTTGCTTTCAAGATTATGTCCATAGGTGATGTTGAGGTGATGGCTGAGCCTTTTTTTTTTTCTTTAGTTAGCTCTAATAACTTAAAAGTAAATCATCTCTATATCATCTGAGAGCTTAGGTTTAATAAGAGGCATAATAGACCTGGATTTTAATAAGAGATATTCATAGACTTGAATTCTACTAGCTGGTATTTTCTACTGTGACTAATACACAGATGTTGGAAGCGGAAGTTTCTATAAACCAGACGATTGCTGAGTCTTTTGTTACCCGGTCCTTACAACTCCTGGACACAGCGGAAATAGCAAAGAGGTAAGCCGTCTGAAACCTGAGAAATGAATAGAGTTGGTGAGGGCAGACTTAATGAATCTTTTTATTTATACGTGTTTTATGCGTATTTATGGAGTATAGTGTGATAGTTCAATAAATATATACAACATGTGTTAATCAAATCAAGACAGTTTGATGGAAAGGCTATTCCATCTCCTCTGTAGCCCTCAAACTCCTCTCTTGTAGATCTCCATAAAACATATAATAGTTCATTGAGAGCGATGGTCACCCTCTGTTTCAAAAGATGCTGGAACTTAGTCCTTCTCCCCCACTGTCCACACATGAACCATGACCACTTCTGTGCCCTGAGCATGTTAGCCGACAGGATGGCGATGGCCAGCTTTCTGACTGTACATCAGGACAGAGACTGCTCCGTGGCCATAAGTACATTGATGAAACTTTCCCCCAGTCTGTGTAGATGGGGAAGCTTTGGAAAATACCCAGAGTGACTCTTCTGTGTGTGTTTTCCTCTCTGTCCTCATCTTCATGGTGTCCATTTAAAGTGCTGCCATTCCAAGCAGGAAGCCACATCATAGCTGTGAAACAAGACAGCTCTCTGCAACTGTGCGCGTGGTGTTGGGCAGTGGGCAGTGGGCAGCGCCAACCACGTGGAGCAGAGTCGCCACCTGTGGAGCTGACACTTGTGGCAACAGCCCTGAGCTGGCCTGGCCACTTCAATATTTTAAATTTCCTGATAGGTATTGTTTTCCTTCCCCCTCAGCATCCATATATTCCTGAATCTTCTTCCAGCATAACCGAGAAATGTAAAGCCCATTCTTCTGAGCGCTGAAATAAATGTTTCAAGCCAGCTCCAGGAGGTCAAGCTAGTTTTGATTTGATTTGATCAATATGACAAAGCATGCCTTTCCCAAAATAAATAAAAAGCCTTATTTCTCATGTGAAAAGAATTATGTACCTGGAAAAGAGCTACTTGAATACTTACGCTCTGTGCCATTAAGATGACGTGGAGTACACCCTGCAGCAGTCAGCAGCAGATCCTGAGTGCCTGCCTGCCCGTCTGTGTCTCGCTGGCCCACTTTCTAGATCACATGCAGCATCGGTGTGAGGTGCCTTGAAGCAGCTCGAGTTTGTTTAGAGGAGTGATGTCCTGTGTGCAGACAAAGCGCTGCACCTCCCAAAGCACCCCTAATGTTGAAGTCAAGCAGAGCTCAGATTTCAAATTGCTCATGTAGTTCATGTGAATCGTACACATACGTAGCAAATGTGGGCCTCTGTTCCTTGCTGATAGTTACTTTTTTCTGCATTCTCACGCCAGGATCCTCTAACCGTCTGTTTTCCCCAGACCAGAATTTGTCTCGGAATTCTCGAAGCTGGTGGACCGGTGGCAGAGTGTGGCCCGGGGCCTTCAGCAGCGGAAACGTGAGGTCGCTGGGCTG
Organism: Hystrix cristata; assembly: GCA_004026905.1. Taxonomy (NCBI): domain Eukaryota; kingdom Metazoa; phylum Chordata; class Mammalia; order Rodentia; family Hystricidae; genus Hystrix; species Hystrix cristata. The sequence continues at coordinate 28,142 of PVJO010010074.1, forward strand.
GTGCGGAAGTGGCAGTCCTTTTCCAGCGCCACAGAGGACCTGCTCCGCTTCCTCGCTGACACCAGCCTCCTCCTGTCCGCAGTGAAGGGCCAGGAGCACTACAGCCTCCACCAGACCAGACGTCTGGTCCACGAGCTGAAGGTAAGGCGTGCACGGTGGCAGCAGCCTGGCCCCTGGCCTGTGGAATCAGATACTCCGTTAGACACAGCAGGGCTCTTTGGGCCCTGGAGGAGGCACGCAGTGAAGATGAGCGGGGGATGAAGAAGTCTGAGGTGGAGTAAGTGGGTGGCGTTTTCCACTGGGCCTTAGGACCGCTATCCGGTTTAGAGAAGCAGCCAAAGCAAACACCACCATCGGGAATGCTGGGCTGTGTTCATTCATGTTTCCGGTCATCAGGTATTAATTAAATGCCTGCTCTGTGGTAATCACTGTTCTAAATACCCAGCACACTGTGTGGACTGGGAGCAAATCCTGCTCTCGGGGCAGCCAGGCAAAGTAACAAGAAAGTATCAGCTTGCGATCAGACTTACTTGTCTAATTCAAACAGGCTCAGGATGGAGGGGACGGGGCTGCTTCACCTTAGGTCAGTGGTGATGGGCAAACCTACGGCACTCGTGCTGCAGCGGGCAGGCCAGCCCAGTCGCCTAGCAGCCAGTCATTGGATATTCGGGTCTAATTGCACTGTTGGCACTTTGCAGTAGACAAATGAGTTGTGAGTTATAGTTGGGATACTCGATCTCTAAATGGTCCATCACTGCCGTAGGTGATCTCTGAGATGGTGGCATTTAAATTGGGTCCTGAATAAGGATCTGAGGAAAGAGACTTCCAGGCAGAGAGAGTGGCTAGCCCGAAGTCCCTGTCCTGGTCACATTCCCGTCGCTGAGACACAATACTGAGACAATACTGTGACTTAGAGGAGGGGAGATTTATTTTGGTTCAGGGTTTCAGTCCATAGTCAGCAGGCTCTGAGGCAGAAACAAGACGGCAGAGGAAAAGGTGCCCAACCCTTGGCAGCCAGAAAGCAGAGAAGGAAGGAACCAGGAACAAGAACACATCCCTCTGGGCCTTGCCTCAGTGCCCACCTCCAGCCAGGCCTCAGCTCCTAGCAGCACACCTGACTGCGGGACGCATCCACACATGACTCCTCCTGGGAGGCCCGGCCGAATGGCCAGTCACCTTCCGAACACAAGAGAATGTGGGCACGCTTTAAACCGTAACAGACGGAGACTGTCCCCCAAACCCAGCTGTATTTCGTCTTTTAAAATTTGTTCTCTCCTCTTTTATATTTGTTTAGCATAATGTGCACAGTCTATGCTTCTGGGTTACCATGGTGATAGCCAGTATAAACGATCCTCTCAGATCTAATACGCTAATCATTTTCTTAATACTCTGGGATCTTGTAGGCTGTTATTCTACAAAGCTTTTTTTTCACTTCTCTGAACATTCAGTCATCGCACCAAAGATTTTATCTTCTTGGAAATTATTTTAAGAACATCCTAATTTGGCAGTATGCTGTGCGCAAAGTAAAACATTAGCCGTTGATGTGAATGAGTGCGCCTGTAACATTAGGAGGATCGGATTTGTTAAATTATTTCTAATGTATTCAGGAAAGGCTGTGAGGGAAATACAAACACACTCACGTTTTCATCACATTGGAGGTTTAAACAAATCACTTTATTTTTTCTTCTCAGAATAAAGAAATCCATTTGCAGAGAAGGCAGAGCACCTACTCACTGGCCTTGGAGGCAGGGGAGAAGTTCCTAAACATGTCTGACCCGGAAACTAAAGAGTCTGTTAACCGGAGAATCAGGCAGCTCAACTGGGAGGGCACAAAGCTCCAGCTAGAAGAGATGCGGAAACAGTTCCAGAGCACTGCAGAGGTAAACCACCATTTTTTACTTTTGTGATATTCACATCAAGTAGACAGGATTTTTGTTTGCTATCAGAACTCAAGTCCTATTAATCCATGAGTCATGCCCATTACTTAACAAAATAATAATACAGCATTGAAAAAACACAGTGGTACGTGTATAAATTACTTGAGATGCTGTTAAACTATTTACTTTTAGCCAGGTGTGGTGGCACTCCCCTGTAATCCCAGCACTTTGGGAGGCTGAGGCAGGAGGATTTCAAATTCAAATCCTACTTGGACAACCTAGCAACTTAGTGAGACCTATCTCAAAATATAAAATAAAAAAGGACTGGGAATGTAGCTCAGTGCAAAGGCCCTGGGTTCAATCCCCAGTAGAAAAAAAAAAAAAAAGATACTAACTTTTGTGAAACTTGTTCACATTCCATAGAAGATCAGTACACAAAGTCAATGTTGCACACATGGTCCCTTCTGGTGTGTAATGTATGAAAATAAGCACACTGATACTACTTTTTTGTCCTGTTATCAGAGAATAAGTGAATTTCCCAGATGATTTGTGACTATACATTTAAGAATTGAAATATTTTCTTTTGAGTGACTAGTAGGAAAAATCATCATTCTGCCAGAATACCAAACTGTTGAAGCTGACACGATGATGCTATTTGCGTTCCGGGGGAGTTTTTTTTTTGTTTTTTTTTTTGTTTTTTTTTGTGGTACCGGGGATCGAACTCAGGCCCTTGTGCTTGCAAGGCAAGCACTCTAATCACTGAGCTAAATCCCCAGCCCCCCGGGGGAGTTTTTAAAACAAATCAGTCACGGAAAAAACGGTTTGGTGGGAGAGAGGAGGCCTCGGTTTTGTTTCTGTCTGTGCTTTTTCTTAGTTCCAGATAGTCGACGTCTCTCTCGACTTAAGTGGGGCGTTACCCAAGACGTGGGCTTCCCCAGATACCTTTAGGTATCAGAGGTGCTGAAGAACAGAATGTTTCATTGTCTGTCTGTCTTAGTAACCTCAGAAATAAAATTATCCTATAAATCAGCTATAAACACCCTGAATTTAAAAGTGCAGGCACCTGTTTGCTCTGTAAGGCAAGATGTGAGAAGAGATGGTCACCATCTACCTAGGCATTTAACGTCTTGTCCATAGGCAGTCAGATGCTTGGAGCCTTTGAGTTTTGGGTGTTTGTTTTTTTTTTTTTTATCCTTTGGGAGGGGTGTACTAAGGGTTGAACCTCCAGGGTCTTCATGCTGAGCTAAATCCCAACCCTTTTTTAATTTTTTTATAGGATCTTGCTAACTCACTAAGTTACCCAGGCTGGACTGAAATTCGTGATCCTCCTGCCTCAGCCCCCTAGAGTGCTGGGATCCCAGGCGGGCGTCACCACACCAAGCTCACGGTGTACTTTAAACAAAAGGTGGCAGGCAGGGTGGTGGTTAAGACCTGGAAAGTGAAGGCTGAATATAAAAGGGTTGCTGAACTGAGGCATTAGAAGACAAAGACAGTCAGCAGAGAGGTGACATTACAAGAAATGACCAGAGAGTACCGAGTGCTTTCCCTGGCTGGTGCAGTGGTAGCGTGGGCCTTTCCAGCCCCAGCAGCACCCCGCAAAATACCTCACAGCTTATACCTAAGACCACAGATGCTGAAAGTTGATCCTTGCAGTAGTCTTTTAGGTGGGAACTTCTCCTTTTAGGTGGGAACTACAGTAGAAGTGAGGTGAGATTGATGAGGCAGGAAGAGACATTTCTAAGCGAATGCCATCAGGAGACTGGAATGGACTGCAGGTAAAGCTGTAGAAATGCTTGGAGCCGCACTGATGTCCCATCTGCTGTGTAGATGACTCTGTACAGAAGGAGGACCCACGTGCTGTGTGGCTTACAAAAACATATTTCCAAGAAAGACTACACAGATTCCATGAGTGCTTCTCTTTCTCCAGTTCATTCTTGAAAGCCAGGTCCTTACCACTGTTATTCTGTTTTCAAATAGACCTGGGACCAGTGTGAAAAGAAAATCCAGGAGTTGAAAAGCAGACTGCAAGTTCTAAAAGCACAAAGTAAAAATCCTCTTCCGGAGCTTCACGAGGACCTCCAGAAAGAAAAAGAGCTGATTAAGGTATTGAGGCCTGACCGAGTGGTCAAGATAATCGCTGAGCTGTGTGTGAAGCACTGAAGTGTTTGCTTCCTTTCTTGTTCTGTCTTGAAACTGAGTTTTCATGTTCAATTAGGAAAGACTTTCCTGTCTTCTGTCCAAAGACATCACATCCGGGTCTCCTAAGACACTAGGATTGATGCTTTTTGCAATCCTCATATGAAGACAAGAAAGACTTGCAGAAGTTCATTTTGGGGGATCCTGGGGTTTTTCTCCTTCAGGGCCTGTTTCTATCATCTCCTCCTCTCTGTAAGATGAGACCTCTGAGATGAGTTTGAAAGTGCTTCCCTTTTCAATGATCTTGTCTTTGCCTTGAGAATGAAGTATGACTACAGGATTCACTTTTAAAACCAGTATAGTGGGTTGGGGATTTAGCTCAAGTGGTAGAGTGCTTGTCTAGCAAGTGCAAGGCTCTGAGTCCGATCCCCAGCACCAAAAAAAAAAATCCCATAAAACCAGTAGAGTAGTTTTATAAAACCTGAGCCATGCTCTGCCTCACCAACACTCACAGCTAACGCTCCTGGCTACCTTGGGGCTTTGCGGAAGGCAAACTTGGAGAGATGAATGTGGGTGGCAGAATTCCCAGAGCAGAAGCCCCCTGCATCTCTTTTTGGGCTGCACATTTGGTGTTTATAAGATATCAAAAATGGTCTCTTAATTTTTTCTTCTATGACTTTATAGGGAACCAGTTGAAAAAAATAAGGGAGAGGGGCTGGGGATTTTTAGCTCAGTGATTAGAGTGCTTGCCTTGTAAGCACAAGGGCCTGAGTTCGATCCCCGGCACCACCAAAAAAAAAAAAAAGAGATGAGTAGTCTTATACTTGAAGGTATGCCAGAAATTAGTGTCCTTCTCCCTACATTGTTTTTCTTTGCCGTCAAAATATCTGTGTTAAAAAATATAACACAACAAAAACTACCATGCAGCTATGACCAGCTAAAGAAAGAAAACATTAGGAATAAGTTCAAGGTTCCCGTTTCATCTCCCCTGCACATTCCCTTCCCAGAATGTCCACAGCCCTGACTTTGCGGTTTCTCATTCTTCTGCATTTCTTTAGAGTTTGGAAGCCCTGTGATGTAGTTCTCTGTGTCATACAGAAGTGTTGCTTTCTGGTTTTCAACTTTATATAATTAGTGCCACACTGCGTAACACACCTGCTGTGACTTCTTTATCGTTTCGAGTCACCAGTGTTGACACCTATAGCCCTTCAGCCTCATTGCTGGACAGTATGTTTTGCAGGGTACAAAGCAGTTTATAGACTTCCTTTTCCAGGCACTTGGTGCTGTCAGATTTTTTAAAAACATTTGCTCGTCTGATAGGAGTGAGATTATATGTCTTTGTAGTTTACTAGTTGAATGAACATTTTTCATGTTTATCATTCCCTCGAATCTACCCTTTTGTGAATTGCCTATTTGTTTTTAAATTCAATTTTTATGTTCTGCTAATTGTCCTCTTATTGATTTAACAAGTTGCTTATTTACTGTAAGTATTATTCTCTACTGAGTACCTCTGTTGAAAATGTTTATCCCCTCAGAGAGCTTGTTTAGCTTGTTTTTCTTTTTTTTTTTGGTGTCACTGAACAAGAGAGTTTGTGTTATTTTTTTTGTGTGTGATTGTTTTTTGTTGTTTTTTTTTTAAGTGGTTTAATTTTATTTTATTTTATTTTAAACCAAGAACATGTATTGGTACATTTTACATATAATGGTTACACTCATCACATTTATTTTGTACCTGTACATGATGCATCTTGGTTCTCCCCCCTCTTCCCCGCCCCTCCCCTCTGTTCCCTCCCTCCCTAATTAGAGCAGGTTTATTCTTAATTTTCCATATTTTCCCTTTTCTTTCCTTTGTTGCCTTTCTGCTTTTCCCCTTCTTTCTTTCTAGTACTCCTCTCCTTTTTATATTATCTTCCTTTTATATAATATCTATTAACCGCGTATATGGAAAAGTCAACCAATAACAAATGCTGGCGGGGCTGTGGGGAAAAAGGAACCCTCCTCCACTGTTGGTGGGAATGCAGACTGGTCCAGCCACTGTGGAAATCAATATGGAGATTCCTCAAAAAACTACAACTGGAGGTTCCATTTGACCCAGCTATTCCCCTACTGGGGATCTTCCCAGAAGAATTACCCAGGCTGGACTGAAATTCGTGATCCTCCTGCCTCAGCCCCCTAGAGTGCTGGGATCCCAGGCGGGCGTCACCACACCAAGCTCACGGTGTACTTTAAACAAAAGGTGGCAGGCAGGGTGGTGGTTAAGACCTGGAAAGTGAAAGTCATACCATAGGGATGTATGCACGACCATGTCCATAGCAACACAATTTGTAATAGCTAAGTCTTGGAAACAACCTAAATGCCCAACAACCAATGAATGGCTAAAGAAAATGTGGTTTTTCTACACAATGGAGTACTACACAGCCATAAAAAGGACAAACTAGAGTCATTCGTATATAAATGGATGTTCCTTGAGAACATACTTTTAAGTGAAATAAATCAGACACTCATGAATACACATCGAATTGTCTCTCTGATATGAGAAATCATAACTGTAAATGAGTTTGTGTTATTTTAATGTAGATGAATGTATTAGTATTTTCCTAGATTGTCTCGTGCCCTTTTCCTTTGGGAAACCTCCCAACAGAAGGTTATACCAAAGTTATAAAATATAATCTTGCATTTCCTTCACAAAGTTTTCAAGTTTTGCTTTTTACATGTACCTCTTTATTTGTTAAAGAATTAATTTTTACATATTTTAAGTGACGATCTTTTTTTAGTATATTTATGTAGATAATTATCATGGTATCTGTCTATTTACTGAATAGACCAGTGTGAAATATCAAGTTTCCATACATATGGGGTTTCACAGTTCTCCACCCTGTTTTCTTGATCCATTTCTTCAGCTTTAGGGGGCTGGGTATTTAGCTTTAATGTCAAACTATGCTGATTACTGTTCTTTATTACACTAAATCTTTTTAGGTGTGACAGGTACCCACATTTATATAGATGTCCTTGGGTCTTTGGCCAGCTGACCTGCCAGCCTTCCTTTCTTCCTTCCTTCTTTCTTTCCTTCTCTGCTTCCTTCCTTCCTTCCAGACGCTGGGCCATGCACATTCTAGGCACACGCTGTTTTACTGAGCTATACCTCAGCCTTTTCATAGCTTTTCAAAACAGCTTGTCTAACTATGAAAAGTCCTGATAAGAGTTTAATGAAATTACTTTGAATTTACAGGTTAATTTGAGATAAATTAATATCTTTTTGACACTGAGTATCCCTCTTCATGAGTGCGGCATTATTTCTCCTTTTGGTCATATTTAATGATATTTTGGTCATGTTTTATAATTTTCTTTATGTAGTCTTATAAGTTTTGTTAGATATATTTCTTGGTATGTTATATTTTGCTGTTGAAAATACTGTCAGCCAGGTGAGTGGTGCATGCCTATAATCCTAACTACTCGTGCAGCTGAGGCAGAAGATCAAGAGTTCAAGGCCGGCCTGGGCAACTTAGCAAGATACTGTCCCGAAATAAAACAGAAAAAGGGTTGGGCATGTAGCTCAGTGATAGCGCACCCCTGGGTTTGATCCCCAGTACCACCAAAGATAGTTCTTTTCTCCATTGTCTGATTCAAGGGGTGCTGTGGTGATGTGCAGAAATGCAGTTTTTATATATTTGTCCCTTATTCAATCATCTCATTAAATTCTCTTGTTCCAATAATTTCTTTGTGTATTCTTTTGGTTGTCTAGAAGGACAATCATGACCTGTGAACAGTTTTTGCATGTTTAGTATCGGGAATTGAACTCTGTGTCTTACTCGCTGCTAGCAAAGTACTCTACTACCGAGCTCTATCCCTGGCTCCTTTCATTTGATTCTTACGCTGTTTTTCTTTTCTTCTTCACTAGCCAATGCTCTAGGCCAGTGGTGGCGAACCTCTGGCACGTGTGCCACAGCAGACTGTTTGTATCATTGAAAGCTCTAAAAGGTTCGCCATCACTGTTGTAGGATATTGTTGAATAGAAGCATTGAGATTTGGCTCCTGCATGTTATTCCTAATTTTCTATAAAATTATTTTTCTTTTTTAGTTTTCTTTTTCTATTTTTTCTTTTTCTTATTTTGGCTTTTTTTTTTTTTTTTTTTTTTTTTTTTTTTTTTTTTTTTTTTTTTTTTTTTTTTTTTTTTTTTTTTTTGCGACAGGGTCTCACTATGTAGTTCGGCTGGTTTTGAGGTCACTATGTACCCCAGGCTGGCCTCAAACTCGCAGCAATCCTTCTGCCTCTGCCTCCCAAGTGCTGGGATTACAGGTGCGTGCCACCACGGCCTGCTATTTTGGCTTCTTTGAGACATTGTATAGTTCAGGCTGGTCTCAATCACGGGAATCTTCCTGTTTTAGCCTCCTGAGTGCTGGGATTATGGGTGTGTGCCACTATCCCCAGCTAAGAAAATAAGTTTAACATTTCACAATTAAGTATGATGTTTGCTGGTAATGTGTTCCTATCCATCCCTGATTTTCAAAGTTGTATGTTTTTCCTTTTTATTTTTTTCGCCCTGTGGTGGGAATTGAAACACATGTGAGGCAAACACTCCACCACTGAGTTACACCCCCAGCACTTATTTTTTGTATTTTGAGACAAGGTCTTGGTAAGCTGCCCTGGCTGGGCTGCAGCCCACGCTCCCGCCTCAGCTTCCCAGGCTCGTGCCACCACGTTTGCATCTGAAGTTTTTGCCAACCCTGCACCATTAGGCTTAGATCAAGACATCAGTGAGAAATGAGAGAATCCAGAGTCACTATCTGATTCACAGGAGTTTCCTCCATAAAGTCTGGAACCCTGTGTGGAGTGTGAAATGTAACCCCTCAAGGAGACACACAGTTTCCCAGTATCGCACTTCTCAGTTTCCAGTGGAACCCTTTCGGCTTCCATAGCCTCAGCATCCTGTGTATCAGTGGAAAGAATCAGGAAGAGACAGAGAGTGTTCAGTAAATTCAACCTGTGGCCACGCTCCAGGAAGATCCCAAGTAGCCCTAGGCCTGTCGAGGACAGTGTGTGACGTCCCTGACTCACCTGGAGGAGTACGCTAGCCACATGACCAGTTGGAGCTTTAGTGTCCTTCTCCTAAACCTGCCCTCCCAGTCCAGCCAAGCCGATACACAAGATAATTTATACACGCTCCACACAATGGGTTGCACTTCCCTAATCTGGAAATTTGAAATCCAAAATCAGAAACTTTTTGAGTGCCATGTTGCTGGATTTTGGAGCAGTTTGGATTTGGAGTTTTCAGATTAGGGATGGATATTCGGTGCATAGTCTATACAGATATTCCAAAGTCCAGAAAATTCCAAAATCTGAAACACTTCTGGTCCCATGCGTTTTAGATAAGGGCTACTTGACCTGTATGTAATTTCTTTATATATACATTTTTCATCTATATTCTAACTGTAGTAGTATGAAAATTGCTACAGTGGATATTTGTGTTCATAAGACTTGTCAAAAGATTGAATCCTTGAGATGGTTTTAATTTTTAAATAATTTTTGAATCTGTAATATCATGTTCAGAATTCAGAAGATCCAAACAGAATACATGAAAAAGTTTTCCCTTGTCACTTCCTTTCCACATAAACAATCAGTGTTTATCACTTTGCTGTGTATTCCTCCAAAGATATTCTATGTGTATGCAGGCCAACTTTTTATTATATACATACTCATTGTTTGGTTCTCTTGTTACCCAGTGGTAGTATAGAGAAATGGGATTTGACGCTAGTAGTATTTGAGACCTTAGGCAAAGGCTGTAATGCTGTCTTGCTGTTGGAGAGAATCCAGCTATTCTATGCAGTGCACTGTCCTATGCAGGCACCCTGAAGTTTCACAGCACATGCTACACGAACAACTGGAAATTTACAGGTATTTTTGCAACAGAGACCATTTATCTGGTTTGACACAGGTAAATTTAACTGTCTTTTGCAGTCAGTTTGCTACCAAACCTGGGTGTTTCAATATGAAGACAGAAGTATAGTTGTTTAAAAATGTTTGTACCAGGGGATGGGGATTTAGCTTAGTGATTAGAGTGCTTGCAAGGCCCTGAGTTCAATCCCCAGCACCAAAAGAAGAAAGAAAGTTTGTACCACTAGTGATCATCAGCTGTAACGTCCACAGCAGACTTCCCCTGATAATCTGATTCATTCTTTCACTTGATATTTGGAAGCTCTTGATACACATTCTTGATATACTGCTTTGCTTCAGTTGTATTCTCTGAGGATGTACTATCTACCAGGCACCAGGATAGGTGCTGGATGATGCCTTGATAAGCAGTGTTGTGACTGTCTGCCACACTGACAGTTCAGTCTGGGAGAGGGACACATATCAACAAATAGCTACGTTAAGTACATACCTACATATGTGTATAGTTGTAGTGCGTGTTAGAGGGGGAGAGCAGGGTGGGGGGAGAGATAGATCATAAAAGAAGGGTCCCAACTTTGTGCAGAGACTCAGAGAAGACTCCAATAATGAAATTGCCATTGTGCCTAACAGTCAGTAGTTTCAGTTGGAATTAACTATAAATATTTCATGTGAACATGAGGGTGAAGAATGGCGTGTTAGTCAGCTTTCTGTCACTGTGACAAAATATCTGAGGAAACCTCAAGAAGGAAAGGTTGATTTGGGCCTCTGGTTTTGGAGGTCTCCATGCATGGCTGCTTGGTTCCATTGAACTGGGCCTGTGGTGAGGCAGAGCATCACAGCAGAAGGGTGCAATGGAGCAGAGCTACTCACCTCACAGAGACCAGGATGCAAAGGGAGTGAGAGAGAGGAATGGGTGGGGACAAGGTATAGCCTCCCAAGATCAACTACTCCTTTCAGTGAGGCCCTACTTCATAACTTTCTATCACCTCCCAGTAGTACCATCAAATTATGACTTCTTCTGTGAATTAATCCACTGATGTAGTTTGAACCCTTGTTACAGTCGCCTTCCAAAAGCCCCTCAGCTGGTAACCAAGCTTCCCAGCATGTGACTTGGTGCAGTATTTTAGATCCAAGCCATAATAGCTGGGTAGAATTCTCGGCTAGTAACTTACTAATGTAAACTTAAAGAATAACTGGTTTTCGTGCCACATATCCAACTTGCCCCAACATATATAAAATTCAAAGCGAAAAGTATGTGGAGAAAGAGATAGTCTTTGCTTTGAAGATACAGTTTAGCTCTCTTTATTAAAAATCATACAACTACCCATACTCAAAAGCCCTCCACCCTGGGCTGGGGATATCGTGCAATGGCAGAGTATTCACCTGTGTGTGAGATCCTGGGTTCAGTCTGCATGCAGCGCTACCAAAAAAGAGTCCTGCATCTTTCTGTTGCCATGGGTGATGGGGTCTGGGATGGGTTTTCACAATTTTGAATTTTCCAGTGGTCTTTATTATTTTTATCTCTGCCTCTGGATGGTAAGCTTACCACCAAGGTCAGGGGGTTGACCCCGGGACGTTTCGCAGGTTCAGATAAGTGGAGGAGAATGGCCCCATAGCCTCAGTTATACTATCTGTGTTATTTCCACCATAAATATTGCAAGTATTGATTTGAACCTGGCTGTGGATAACTGAAACCACCCGCCTACTGTGCAGGGGTCAGAGCAAGCCCCGCCGAGCAGGCCCTGGACACAGTGAGCCTCCCCGCTTTTGACTGGAATGATGCAGACCCAGCCCCTCAGATGCTGCCCCATCTGTGGCCATTGAGTGTTCCTGTGTAGAATCTGTTGTCATGCACTGTGATGGAATCCTAAATCTAAAAGGAATCATGAGTCTAAAATCGGGTAACAAGGTTTTAAAGCAAAGATTTTTCTCTGACAAAAATGTCACTTCTTAATCTCCGGGCAATCTTTAAGAAGAATTCTCTAGACCGTGTTATTAAACACAAATTCTTGTTGTCGAGTTATGAAATCATGCCGTTGTAGGCTTCAGGACTCTAAAACTCAATCCAAATTATCAGATGTATTGTGGCCCCTCTTCAGACTGATTTTTAGTGTAAATAACTTATCTTCTTGCAGATTTCAGCTGAAAGGAAGGGAGACCCTTAAATGCCATACACGAAGAATTGTAAACAATAAAACCCGAAAGACTTTTGAGTGGTTCGACTATTTCCTTTTACCGTCTTAGTGGCAGAGTAATTTTCTTAATTAAATCCTAGAATTGAGAGTTTTAATTTAAAAACCACGGCATTTTAAAAGATAGATGAGGCTGATATCTCTTAGTGGTACAGTGCTTGCCTGGCATGCATGAGGCCCTGGGTAAAAACAAACGGTAAATAAAAGAGATGTTTCCTCACCAGAGGAAATTACTTTTCTTCCATTATACTCATTCGATTGGAAAGTTCACTGAAAGTTACTCGCTTTGAACAGCCCTTGTGGACACAGCACCAGCCCACATTTCTTACTTTCCATTGTCGTTTCCGGATTTAAAACGCGGGTGCGGGTTGTCGTCAGACTCCCGATGCACTTTACTCTACATAAAGGTAAACCCCTGCAGGACTTTAAAGAATGAACTGGACCTACCTGGGCGAGTGAGACGGGCGGGAGAGCGCTCCCCTGCCGGGAGGCGGCGCCCGCGGCCGGGCAGCACGGCCGGCGGCTGCTTCTCATTCCCGAGGTCCCGCCCCTTCCCGGCCTCCCCTCCCCCAGCGCCTATCAAAGCATTAGCCTTCAGGTTTGGACACTGCGGCAGCTCGGCTGAAGGCTTCCTCTGCCCCCCCCCCTTGTGTGTGAATGCAGGAACTGGAGAAGTCTCTGGCTAACTGGACTGAGAACTTGAAGGAACTTCAGACCATGAAGGCCGACCTAGGCGGGCACATTCTGGCGGAGGACGTGATGGCTCTGAAGGAGCAGATTGAGCACTTGCACAGACAATGGGAAGATCTGTGCCTTCGAGTAAGTCCGCCAGCTGCGGGGCAGGCTGCTGGGAGGTACCTGGATAGCCCCGAAGGCCGGCCCAGAAAGGAGCTTCGTTGGGAGGAGCCAGGCGTCCTTTCCGCGCCTCTGTGCCCGGCCGGCTGCTGTTCCCTTTAGAGCGAGGCCGCAACAGGGTCCGACAGATTGGACTCTTTTGTTTCGACAGCACTAAATACGGGAACTTTGCACAGTTTTAATGAGCTTCGTAAAAACTCACCTAAGGCAGAGAGAAAAATTGCAGCGGTGAGCAGATGGGCGGATTTTGCCCTCTGGCTCGCGTAGGTGACCAGGGCCGCAGGTATCTTAGAAGAGCTCCGCGTCTCCCTCCCTGTGGTGTCCTTCCTGGGCCAAGCGGCAGGAGTCCTGCAGGCCGGGGTGGGGGTGCAAGGCAGAACCCTGAGCCCGCGTGCAGCAGAGGTTGTTGATCCCTACAGGTTGAGTTTTGAGTCTCTGAAAGTCGCGATCGGTGGTTGTGCGGTGTCGAAGCTGCTCACTTCTGCCCACTAAGAATAGGATTGTGGCTGGAGTATCACACAGCTTATGTTTGCGACAGTATCAAGGTGGAATGAAAGCATTCAACTAATCTTTATAAAGATCTTTGTTTTAAGAACATATAATCGGAAGGAAAATAAATTCCTTGATCTCATTTTTTGTGAATTAAAAGTATTTAAAGTGTGAAAACCCAGACACATTTGAACAGTTAAATGAAGTAAAAACACTTTTCAAGAACTTAATTGATTTTAGAATGCAGTCATCCCAATGAACCCTAATTTTAAGTGTCCTTTTTAAAAAAGTTCTTTTTAATTTAAGTTTCTATGAAAGAAAATGTTTATAGTGTATGTAAAAAGTATTTCCAAGTTAAGGTACTAGCAGAGTGGAGACCAGATGTTCCTAATTGTTACCATTCTGAATCAATCGGAAGAGGCCTGTGCATGGTGCCAGGAGTTTGCAAGCTAAGGTAAACAGATGCCCTGAAGAATGGAAACAAAAGGATTGTTTTTTTAGGGATAGATTTTCAAGTCTTTTAAATACCTTTGCCTGGGAAGCTCCTACAAGCATTTGGTTATTTTTGCCTCACTCCAAAAAAAAAGCAAAAGATTTTTTGGAGTTTTGTTTTTTGTTTCATTTAGGTTTTATACCTAGCAAGAAAATCCCGCGCGGGGGGGGGGGGGGGGGGGCGGAGTTTAACCTTGCTTTCCCCTTCTATAAAGTGGGATATTGGGTCTGGGAGTGTAGCTGTGTGGTGCTATACTCAACTAGTGTGTACAAGGCTCTGGGTTCAATCCCGAGCACTGTAAAATAATAATAAATAAATAAAGTGGGATGTTAAAACTTCACTAGAAAGAAATCTTAAGATTTTGAAAGTTTTAAAGATCTGAGAATACCTTTGTACATTTCATAAAGCCGATTTGGGTTATTTAAATTTATCTTAGTAGTATATTTTAATCCCAAAGGGAGGACAGCCCTTTGCTGAAACCTTCTTAGAGGTTCCCCAGACATAATGGAACATCAGGTATTTGGAGGTCAGCTCGCTTGCTGTACACAGTTTTTAATGACATTTCCGTGGTTTCCATTCAAAAGATACAGTGAATAGTGGGAGGGTAGATTAACTAAGCAGTGTACATTGCTTTTAGTTTTGCTTTATTTTGCTTTGTTTAAACAGTCAAATATGCAAATGATTTTTATTTTCTTGGTCCATTTGTATTACAAATTCTTGATTTATTTTGTGATCCAGATTTTAGTTTTTAAATTAAACAGGCAAGACATTGGCCTTACAGAGGTATAATGGTTTAATCCATTTCTAAAAAGATTTAGGTCATAATGTTATAAATTAGTATATAGTAAGCAGTCAATAAATGCCTACTGGTAGAACAAGAAACAAGAAATTTGGGTGATGTGTACTATATTTTTCAAACCTTTCTGGTTTCTAATGTTTAATATAAGCTGAGTAATAGATGCACACTGGGTAAAAATCCTTTGAGTCAGGTACAATTCAGGAACAGTATTTAGTTACTTTTTATGGGAGTCACCAAAGGACCAAAAGCTTCCTGTTTACATTAAACTGTAGGTTTTAAGAGGGAGAAACAGGTTCAACTCTATAGTGATGCTGATTAGAAGAAATGAGACTCCCAGTCCTTTTGATGTGGGGAGAGAGGAGGTGCTTTCCCTCCCACCCGCCTGAGCTGCAAGTGCATTTTTACACAGGTGGCCGTCCGCAAACAGGAGATCGAGGACAGACTCAACTCATGGATTGTGTTCAATGAAAAAAATAAAGAACTGTGTGCATGGCTGGTGCAGATGGAAAACAAAGTTTTGCAGACAGCGGATATTAGCATTGAAGAAATGATCGAGAAGTTGCAGAAGGTAAGGGGTGGTGCCCAGGTGGATGTGGTTATGAGCAAGGATTTCGCCCTCCTCAGTGCTGGGTCAGAGAGGGATGATGTCACAGGTGTATCTCCAGTAATAACTGAGAAACCTGAAGGGACTTTCTCACTACGTTTGATCCTACTGAGGGAATGGTTGGAAAAGAGAAGATTCCGGAGCCATGAAAGTGTGGTAGGGCAGCCTGGTGCTAAGGACAGGCGCTTTCCCCCCAAAGGAAGTCTGGCAGGAGAAAGGGCTCACATCTCCTGATGTGCCCTCCACACTCCAAGGCGTGATGGTTTCTCTGTCTGTCACTGTGAAGGGGAACTCAAGCCAAAGGGAAAGGCCAGCGGCAGTGGGGCTCCTGGTTTTGTGGGCCACTGATCCCCACGGGGAAAGGTAGTGAAGGATTGTCCTGCACAAGCCAAGCCTAGGCAAACTTCTTGATAGCAGGCTTAGCTGTGTCCAGTTCACCTCTGTGAGGGGAAGCAGAGGGACTGTTGAATTAAGAAAGGAACTACAAAGCCGAGCATGGTGGCTCACACCTGTAATCCCAGCACTCGGGAGGCTGAGGCAGGAGGATCACTGTGAGATCGAGGCCAGCCTGTGCTACATACTCTTTTCAAGACCAGCCTTGACTACACATTGAGACCCTGTCTCAAAAAAAAAAAAAAAAGGAACTACGCACTGCTTTACACACTTAATATTTGCCTAGCATGCATCACTGGATCTTTTAATTATTCACTAAAGAGTTAACAGGCAGAGGAATCTTTTAATTTAAAAAAAAAATTTACGAGGCATCTTGTATATTTGTGACTGGAGAAGAAATGAATTTAGAGTAATAATTCAGGTTTGTGTTTGTGTGCCTTGGCCAGGACTGCATGGAAGAAATAAACTTATTCAGTGAAAACAAGTTGCAGTTGAAGCAGATGGGCGACCAGTTAATTAAAGCCAGCAGCGCGGCAAGAGCCACTGAGATCGACGACAAGCTGCGCAAGATCAACGACCGCTGGCAACATCTTTTTGATGTTATTGGATCAAGGTAAGAAACGACCTAGAAACAGTCCTCCCCCCTCCACAGTATTCAGTGGTTAGTTACCTCACAGTGAAGTGAGCCTTTCTTACTCCAAGACAGCGGTGGCAAACCTACAGCGTGCGTGCTGCAGCGGTCTGTTTGCATCATTGAAAGCTCTAAAAGCTTATCACTGCTCTAAAGGAATTGAGCACGTTTATAAAGTTACAGATTAGGCGGGGCTGTAGCTTGGTGGTGGAGTGCTTGCCTGGCACATGCAATGCCCTGGGTTCCACCCCCAACATGGCAAAATAAAATTATAGATTCAAGTTCAGTAGAAATGAGTGGAAATTCTGAGTTCAATGTTAAAGGAAAGTTACTGTACCTTTCAGTTAAATTGCCTATGAATTACTTTTATTTTTTTTCTGATGCTAGGGATTGAACCCAGAGCCTCATGCATACTAGGCAAGTGCTCTACCACTGAGCTACACTCCCAGACCTATTTTTGTGGTTATTGTTTGTGATGAAGGTCTCACTAGGTGACTGAGACTAGTTTCAAACTCTTGCGCTCAGCACTCCTCCTGCCTCAGCCTCCCATACAGCTGGGGCCACAGTTGTGTGCCACCTCACCTGGCTAGATTAGTTTTAAATGAGAATTGGGAACCTAAAGTGGCCGGGGTAGTGTCTGACCTAGCGGTGTGCTCGGATGTTGTGAACACGCAGGGGAACCTGGGAGGTGCCTGAAGCGTTGGGGGGGAGGGTGTGTGTGCAAAAATAAGACACTGCTAATAATACAGCATTTCCTGTACCTCTCTGTTCACCGGAAACTGTAAGTGAACCTGATTCACTCAGCAGAGGCAGGGCTAAGCGGTAAGAGAATTACAGGCGGGAAGTAAGGTGAGTCGTTATCTTAATGAGAGTAGATAGCTGAGCAGCTGTAAAGCCAAGTGTTTGAGGGCTCCAGCTCAGATGCCCTGGCCGTGGGGGCGGAGTGGGGACTGGGAAGCGCCTCACCAAAGGGCCGCAGTGGCAGGTGGCTCCTGCTCAAGGGCGGGACTCTTGCTGGTCACTGAGGTGGCGAGGGAGTCACGTGCTGTGAGCAGTCGCAGGGCCGCAGCACGGAGAAGCCTCTCTGGAAATAGCAGGAAACCGCATTGGCTTGAGTGTAGGACATGAACCTAGAAAGACTGATGAGGGCCAAGTTTTAAAAGACTCTTCATCTGAGCCAGACTCGGCCTCCTAACTGAAGTCTGAGTCATTAGAGACTTTTCAGTGGTGGAGGATTTCCCGAAGACAAATGCTGAGGTGAATTCAGCCTCCCTGCACGGGGGGCTGAAAAGTAAACCACTGACGCCATAACAGTAACCTACATGCAACTCTGCATTTTACTTGCCAGGGAAACTTGATGCACGATTTAACCTTTCTAAGCTTCAGTTTCCAGATCCACAGAATATGTCTGACAGTGCTGCTTACCAAAGAGGCTTAGCCTGCTGTGTGGACAAATGACTGTCACCCACGTAGCGCAGGACGGGTGCACTCAGATAGGCCTGGTAACGAGAGACCTCCCCCCATGAGGCCTGGGGTCTGGCCGTCTTATTCCTGGGGTGGAGAGGAGTCCCCAGATATTTATTGACATGAATGAATGTTCTAGTGCATAAAAATAAGATCATTCCTCTTGGGTAAATTGTGTCTTGGCCAGCAGCTTCTTTGTGTCCTTAGTCTGGCATGAGCCATGGCCAGGGACCCTTCAGGAGCAAGATCTGGCTCGTGTTTCCTGAGAACTGTGGCAGTCCTAATCCTTCCTCTTAGGTCACTTTGGCTTTCACAGGCTGCTTGCTTCCCTCCGTGCTACTTTGGCTGCCAGTCTTCAGTCAGCCCCTTGGCGGGAAAGAGAGAAAACACCAGGTGAAATTTCATCAGTTTTTGTTTGTTTTTTGGAAACACAACTGGCAAAATAAGGAGTTGAAATACTAGCAACTCCTATTGCTATTGGCTCCCAGCTGTATTCTTAACAATATCTTTTTTATAGGGAAGATTTCACTTAAACTATAAAGGTAATTTAATTCTGAAAGGTAAATGCCGTTGTCCCATTTTACAGATGAGGAAACTGAAGGCTCAAGTTAAGTAACTTACCCATGATCACATAGCCAGCTTGTGATGCAACCAGAATTTCAACTCAGGCAGCTGGTGTGGGCACCCTGCCACCAAACCCTCCTAATCCCGGATACTGAAATGAGTAGAATAGAGTAAGAATCTAAGCCCTTCAGCCCTGAGGGACCGGGGAGGGAAGAACTTCTCTTGCCATCAAACCAGGGTCACAAAGGCAGCTGGCCAGGGGCCTAAGGAGTGTGTGGCTGCATCAGCCTGCAGGTGGGTGGGGGGAGAGAGGCAGGAGGCTGGGACCTGCTGTGGTCGGCCTCCAGGAGCTCCCGTCTCTTCCGCTTGCTGGCTTCATCCTGGCGTCGCACAGCAGCACCACCATCGGAAGGGAAAGCCATCAGGGAAAGCCATCGGAAGGGAAAGGTTCGGACCCCAGGCTGCCGAGGACTTGCCCTGTGGGGATCCTGCTGCTGCCCTCCTGCGGCAGGTGGCCTCTTCTGCCCTTCGTCCCAAGAAGTCGGATTGAGGGGGCTCTCGGTCGCCCTAGCAGCCTTTGGGGTGGCGTTCAGAAGAACTCACTAAACCAGGTTTATTTCACTGCGGGGGGGAAATGAAACAATAGCTTCTTCGGGGTTCATTCTCAGGAAGTTTCAAAAGAAATGATAAAACGCGGACGACAGGGTTCCTTAAAACACATTGCATTTGTGCCCATTTCTGATGTGAGACTCCTCTAGACAGTGGGTCGGGGCAGACCCCAGAGCTGTTTGTTTTTAACCGCCGGGCTCCTCGCGTCTGTGATTGCATCTTAGCCCCTGAAATCACACTGCAAGGTCAGTACAAGCTTTCACAGAGGGGGAGTTCACCCCAGAAAGTGAATAACTTAGCAATTGAAATTCTGCTCCAGGCAGGAATGGAAGCCAGGGTCTGTTTGTCCCCTGGACTGAGCACGAGGCGTCACCGGGCTCCTGGGGGACTTTGGCTTTTAAAAGTAGATGATCATAATTTTCCAAATCCTGGAATTTAATGTAAATACTGTTTAATGAAATTACAGCTTCTCCCACTTACACAGGCCTCAGAACTCCCTGAAGTCCAGGTGTCCTAGGAGCAGGGTCTGAGAACCACTGTGGTAGAACAAGCAGTAGGGTGAGGTTGTTGAGGCTAAAACCTCCCCAACTTAT